>OMNN01031623.1:0-13250 GCA_900302755.1 Chromis chromis | reverse complement strand
TTTCCAAACCCCACTTGGCTGAGGTTAAAACAACTCCCTTGTTGACTTGTGGGTGTTTTAGAGGTTGCATTAGAAAAGGTCAACATGTGCACCTATGGGTATGCATGTATATGTGTTTATATGTGTGTATACATATAATCCTTTGCACAGCCCCTTTCATTAATGTATGTCTTTACATGAATGTAACTGAAATTTCACCTGTCAGTCCTATTTCTAAATAACCATCCAGAATTACTTTTATATAAAAGTCACAACAGATAGATGAGACATAGTAACATTTCCTTAAGACTTCCATCATAGCACAAGTAAGAGGCTGCAACAGCACAAAATAAAACCAGTCACAGACCAACACTTCCTCCCTGTACATCAAGCTGTCATTCATGTCAGCTGTATGGATGAAATTGTGAATATATCAAAATCCTTCACTCACAGCATGTGAGTGGACAATTAAATGTAAAGAATAAACAAAAACAAAACATTAACATCAATTAAAATCTAATTATTCTTGGCTTGTGCACAATGTGTAAAGGGAAAAAAAACATTGCCTTCACAGATATGAGGGTTGATCAAATGTTCTGACTGTTACTTGAGTCAGTAAGTTATCTGCAAACCTGCTGAGCTGTAAGTTAGTCATTCCACTGAACCAGTCGTGCAGTTACATTAGCGAAAACTGCATGTGTTGTGTTGCCATGGAAATTCACATGCATTCAGTTGGTGATGCAGAAAATGCATAAATGTGTTTTTATGTTTGGTCCTAATTTGCAATGCCAAAGTCATTTTACACTGCTGGTTTTTAAGCTAATAGAATATACATTTTAAAAATTGATTAGTCTATTGGTATTTGTCATAGAGAATGTTCAATCAAAGACATTAATTTTACTTTGAGTCACTACGTCAGAGATCCTTCTTTAGGGGACGGTGTCAGCTTAAGATTTATACATTTAATGTTTAAATGAATAAAGTGTAAGAGCTTTAATGTGCATCTATCATGTTAGAAATAAACAGATGTATTTGCGATACAGCGAGTGGCAAAATAAATATACTAACTCATATGATTAGCAGTTTTCTCCCAGCATTCCTTTCTTGCATCATTTGCAGCAACACTGCTTTTAATCATAATAAACTTTTATGTTCCTCAAAGCTCACCATTATAACAATCTGCAGAAGAAGAATCAAATGACACATTAAGCATACCATTCTATGGGACTCGGAACAGAGCCTGATGAAGAAATCCTAAATAACAAAGAAAGTTGATAACCAAAATTGCCAATTATCCCTGACTGGAGTTTTAGGTTTTGTTAAGTCAGCTAACCCAAAGCAAGCCTGGTTATGTCAAACTTGCTTTAGAGTGAACCCGTCCAGAGCATGCTCGTCATTTTCTTCAACTTTTACATGGTTGTGCAGCGTGAATTGGTCCCCCAGGGTCAGACGTTGAAGGTAGAGCTGTGCTGCAATGTCCTGAAGTGTCTGAGGAAGAACAATCATCTCAAAGACCTGAACTGCGACACGACGGCATACAAGTGCTCCGATGCTATGTGCTCCCAGGCACAGTGCAGTGATTACACAGACTTTTTGGCTAGAACACAGGTGGGCAATCCTGGTCCTCGAGGGCCACTATCCTGCATGTTTTAGATGTTTCCCTCTTCCAACACACCTGATTCAAATGATGAAGCCTGATAACAGGATCGTTATCAGGCTTCTGCAGAGCTTGATGATGAGATGATCATTTGAATCAGGTGTGTTAGAAGAGGGAAACATCTAAAACATGCAGGATAGTGGCCCTCGAGGCCCAGGATTGCCCACCCCTGGGCTAGAACAATGCAATCTTTGCTTCCCACTCACCCTACTTGACTCCCTGTGACTTCTTCCTCTTCCCCAAATTGAAATCAGAGTTAAAGGGTAACAGTTATGACTAAATTTATGTAATTCAGCGCTTTTCAAAGATGGTACTTGACATGATTACATAGTACAATTTCCAGGAAGCATAACAAGTGTTGCAAAAACGCTGGGAGCAGTGTATCGCCGCACAAGGAGACGACATCAACGGAGAGGATGACCTCATTTAAATCTGCTATGGCATTTGGTTTAATTAGGCACAGTCTTGTAACTTTTTGATCAACCCTCGTAGATGAAGCCAGATAGATGTTACACATTACATGACTGATTGGCCTGGAGTTTCGCCTCAGTTTGGTTGTTTGCACTTTATCTTATTTCACTGCAAACCCTGCTTTGGTTCAGTCCATGTAGTTCACACTTAGCTAAAAGTTTTCATTTCATACAAATAAGTATGATTGGCTTTCAAGGTTGGTTTTACGTCTGAGGTGTTTGCCAAAGTGCGTACTTGTGTTTTTGCATTTACATGTCAGCAGTGGGGTTTTCTTCATTTTAGATCAATCAGAGAAGGGAAACACAACATATGTCTGTGCGCAAAGGTGACAACAGACAGCCAGAGCCCTCCAGGCAGTGACGTGGTGGTAAGCCACACACCTCAGACACACCACCAGCCCGCTCTGATGGCCGACCAGCAGGGGAAGAAGTACTGCCACTGTGTGTACAGGTTCAACTTAAAGACATGCCGTTTTGCTTACACAGAAATACACACATATCCAGTGAATGTTTGCACACCGCAGAGTGTCTCCTAATGTAGTGCCAGAGAGTGATCAGACATGATGTGGAACCACATAAACATGGCAAAACCCTGACTGTGTGAAATTATAGTACTGAACAGTTCAAGAAAAAACCCCACAGAATTAGTTTCCTGAGTTTAAAAAATTGAGTGTATAAAATATTGTTAATGTGAAAACTTGCTTTTGAGAAGAATATCATGTTTTGTCCCTCTCATGAAAAAGACTGTAATTTCACATTAACTTTGCCAAAAATTGTTCAGTGTAACTGAAACAACTAATTTGATAACTTATTACTTGTTTTATGCAGGTTTAAAAGTTAAAAAAACAGTTGCAGCAATCTGGAGTTATAGTTTTTTGGATCCTATGTGAAACTAAATGGACAATTTGATGGGTTGGGAGTGTTGAAAAGGCAAAACAAGCTAATTAAAGGCATGATAATGATGACTGTGCATAAAATTATTTTTGCATAAAATCTCCTGACACTGAAAATGTACTTTAGTTGAGTTCGTGCCAAATTGTGCAAAATGTACTTGATCATAATTAGAAACACTGACATCTCTAACATCCTTTATTCCAGTTAGGAGAATTACTAGTCATACACTAATGAAAAGAACCGCGTGCAAATGTCATGTATACATAATGTTTATTTTCCATTGCAACAAGAGACAGTAAATGTTTTACAGTCTTTTAAATTTCAGACACTTTTCCGCTGCATTCCCGCAAATAAAGCTCACAAAGTGTGTTTAGGCAACCTGAGATGAACCTGCACTGCAGTGAACTCCTTCTAATTGAATTTTTCATCATGTCCTAGACAGTCACCTCCACCCACAGAGAGAAAACACCCATATCTCTGAACATCTAAACACACACACACAAACACACACACACACACACACATACACACACACACACAACGAGACGGCCGGAGACCCATATAGGAATACTTCCATGCACGCACTCACTCTGACACCCCATCGCCCTCACACAAACTCAGTCTGACAAGCCGGAGCATGTGTGACAGAGCTCGTTGGTTGGAAACAGACATCCCTCTGCCCCGAGGCTCGGCTCTATCCCACAGGAAGCTGGAGTGTGAGCCGGGACACACAAGACGAGGGAGGGAGCAGCCACAAGGACTCAGCTCACCATTAACTGGAACATATTTTGTTTGTAATTACAGCGTTACAGCATTGATTTGTCGGTGCTATTCCAGTTAGTTAAGGTTAAAAATACCTAAATTATGATTAAAGAAACAGATGTGCATGAAATGAGAGAGAGGAGCATGTGACATGCAGGGCAAAGATAACTGGCTCTCGACAACAAGTGTATGCCTTTTACTTTAAAGTCGCAGTGCTGCATCACTTTGAAACACGGCAAGCAATAAATCTGATTTAAATCAATGAACTCCATTAGTTTTTAAGAAAAAGTGAAGTTTTTCACCCTCTTTCCATCTAAAAGAGTGTAAAACACAATGGATTCCTCAAGAATACTGGACTGCAGTGATTATTCCCAGTCAGAGAACTCCAGTTGCTTAATATTCACTCTCGAAGCCAAGTGATATAACTCCTCTATTAAAGATCCATCCAAGGATAACTTCTTGGAGAACATTCACACAAATCAAGACATGTGACTTCCAGTATTGGTGGCTGATTATATAAAGATGTAGTTCAAGTGTCTGGCACAGCTGCTATTTAAAGTTGCTGATCATTACCAGTAACGTTTTGATTATTTTATTGTTTACATACTATATACTGAAGAGTGTTGACCACCAAAGGATAAGATCCACAGCAACTCATTTAAAGCCAAAACAGCACATAATAAAGCATTTGAGTATTATTGTGTCTTTTCTGTCATTTAGTACACAATTACTTTTGCATACTTTAGATACATTTCTGAATTTCTGGATTAGCTGGTAACCTGTTGGTGTTGTCCCAATTCATCATGTGTTAATGAACAACTAACACAGGTTATCAAGCTGGTAAGATCATGATACCTTGAAAGGAGAAATAACATATTCTTGCTGTTATGAATGAAATTTTAGAATGCACCCTTGTCCAATTACACTAGCGGCTTGTCTAATTAAAATACACTCCAAACAAAAACTGTTGTGTAACTGACATTTAAGAGAGAGTTTGTCGAGTTTTTGAATTTCCTCCAGTTGCACAACTGTTTTAAATAAAATATTCTATACAAAGCTCTGAGTACAGCAAAGTTCAAAGTTGGCACCAGTCAAATCATAGCATGTGACAAAACTGGACCTAAAAGTTCAGCTAATCACCAACAACTTCCCCTCTTTGCACAACATCCACATCTGGGACCCTTCGCCCACTGTACGCCCAAGCATGTGCGCACAGCGTTTAACATTCACACAGACACACTGACACGCACTGAACGCACAAGTGCTCACCACATTTCTGCTCCACAGCTGCACGAGAAGACAAGAGTCGATAAATTACCCCTTTGAATGGGATCCTGTGGGTTTCGGCGCCTGAAACTTTGAACATCCAGCGATTGTTCTCTACAGCATAACAAATTTCCGTTCATATCCCAAATGAAGTGCTGCTCTCGCCACACTGAGAACACAAAGACTGTATGTATCTGTCAGTCTGTCAGCTGACCGCAGCCTTTAATGGACTACAGGTGCCAGCTAATAAGGGCCAATAAATGTGCCATAGCAGAACAACTGCCTGTCCCATCCAGAATAGAAAGAACGGGAACAGAGCGGCGAACAAGAGGTTTAACTGCTGGGGGAATAATCAGCAGTCGGGAAAGTCCGACAACCTGCTGCAGAGTCATCAGATTAGGAGAAACTGAGGCGAGACTGTATGTGTTACTGGAGAGATATTCTTTATCTGATTAGAGAATAAAAGGATTATAGGATCACACAGATTGTAAACGACCGTGTCCTATTATTTTCGCACTCAGAATAGTATAAAACAGTATTACGAGATTAAACTGAACATCTTAACTAACAGCTTACTTAAGAAATAACCAAAATACTGTCACCTGAATTTACTTACTGCAACAAAAACGAAAGCTAACGCAAAAATGATCAAACAGCTGCTACACACATTCATATTCCAACTTCTCATTCACAAACAGGTCCCACTTGGATGTCATGACTGATCTCTATTAACAGGTGAAAACTATGCTCTCCACTTTCACTAGTTTACCGCAAGTTCAGTAACACAACAAACATCATCATAAAACTGTCAGAGATGAGGGACAGACTGATATACAGTCAGTGTTTCACAACCTTTTTGACTTGTTGCCTCTGTTTCGTTTAAATAATGGTTTGAGTCTCAAACAGGTGCCATCCCCACTGATGAGCTCACCTGCTCTCAGATTTAGAATAGAAAAGTATAAAGATCCAGTTTGTGTGGTGTGTAAAGAATAAGGATAATAAATATGTTAGAGCTACAACTAATTATTATTTTCATTATTGGTTAATCTGTTATTTTTTCAATTAGTCGATTGTCTGGTTTTAAAAAAAAAGTAAAAAATATGGGGAAAAAAGTCAATCAGTGTTTCCCAAAGCCCAAAATGACATCCCCAGTTTTGTCCACAAGCCAAAGACATTCAGTTTAATGTCACAAAGGGGTAAAGAAACCAGAAAATATTCAAATTTAACGAGCTGATTACTTAAGTATCAAAATAGTTGGCAGTTAATATAAAACATGGGATCTAACTGATTAATCATTGCAACCCTAAAGTATATACACCCTGGTCGTGTTTTTCATCCGTTCTATGCCGCTTTTCAGGGTCTGGAGGGGGAGCAGTAGCCTTTCCCAGCATGCACTGTGTGAAAAGAAGGGAACCTCCCTGCACAGGTCGCCAGTCTATCGCGGCGCGAACACACAGTGTTATACGTTTGGTGTGAAAAGAAAAGTGAGCGTGGATCCCTGTTGTCCCTCTGTGTATTCAGCTGAGTCTGGTCCCATAAGCCCGGCATAAATGCCCAGCGTGGTACCGCGATCCTCCCCGCAGCCCAAAGACCAAGAAACCCAGTCCCACAGCCTCTTCCTTTCACTGTACGCTGCCCTCTCGCTGTCCCTCCCCGACACCCACAGAAAGACAGTGTCTCTCCCCCACCAGCCGCTCTTCCGTTGTCTCACGCTCTCCTCAAACTTTCTGCTAGCAGGTGCATTACTGTGCGAGCTCCTCTCCCACAGGCTAACCCCGCTCTGCAACCCCCCTGGCATAAAGACAGTGAAAAGACAGTGATGAGTACAAGAAGAGCATCAGGAGAAAGAAGTACAGGAGGAGGAGGAGGAGGAGGAGGAGAGGACAACAGCTCCGGACCTGAAAAAACAACAGCTGCGACAGCCGCATTGTCATTCCAACATTTGTTTCGTGCTGAGTGCAGCAGCAGGTCAGTTCACGGCATGGGAACCACAGGACTAACACCATTTTGAATCCTCACTTGCACCATTCTGCATCCTCAGCTCAAATGATAATTGAAATGTAAGGGATTTAGAATTTTGTAGATTTTTGAATTTCAGTCCCATTCGACAAAAAACTGCCAGACATTTGCTCTTCACACGTTTTTTTTGTCCTAAATTATGGTAAATTTAACATTTATGGGGTTTGGACTGTTGGTTGGACTAAATAAAATATTGGGAGATGTCATAGTGGATCATGAGAAAGAATAACTCCTATTCTTTTTCACTCTTATTGTATTTTTCATTATTTTCTAGCGTTTTTAAACACAAAACAGATATCTGATTGACAAAAAAAGAACAAAGTAAGTGGATTATAGATTTATTATTTCAAATATACAATATATGTTATTGTTTACTGTTATGCAATGAAACATCAAGTCAAATACTTCGTATGTGAAAACCTACTTGGCAATAAAACTGTTTCTGATTTCTGATACTGATATGATCTGATATGCATTCCTAAAATTTCATTCCCAATCAAATATAATACATTAAATTTGCTTCAGTACAGGATCTATTTACATCCATTGTGAGCAGGAGGAAGAATAGCATCAACTTGTATGTCTCTCAGCATATCTGTGAGCGTGTGAGTTTTTTTTTTTTTTTTTGTCCCTCTCCTTCACACATGCTGAATTCTTAGAGATGGACATTTGAAAAACCAGTATCATGAGTAAATGTATCATTTTTAAATTAGTCGTCACATTCTCTCCTATCATGCTGAAGCTCTGTAGTAAACTTACGTCCCCCCTCAACAGCAGCTCTCCTCAGGAGCACTGACCTGGTGTGAAACCCACCACAGCCATCACACCTGCACCCGTCCAGTCACAACATGTAGGTATCAGCCATTCCTCCAGCAGGTTCTCTCCAGGAGCAATGACCTGCAGGGAGCTTTGTGTGTGGCCAACAACAGCGGCTACTGATGCTGAGGAAACAACAAACTCTACTGTAGATTTTAACATCTAGTCGAACTAACAGCTGTGGTGCTGCGTCACCTCACTCCTGCTTTACTTTGAAATTCTATGCTAACAAATAAAATGTAGATTCATGCAAGCTCCATGGAAACTCATACACTCCACTCAACATAACACTGGAAATCCAGTATACTATGTGGCTTTTTAACCTTGGGCTGCTCTTATACATGGGAGGCCATGTTTCATGTTTCACCACACTCACTATAATCATGTGTGTCTTAGAGTCCTTCTTTACTGGCTCTCTTTTTGTTAGTTATTGGCTACCAGGAAATGAAGGCCCTCCTCATGTAATTAATGGGCACAATTATGTAATTGAGGAGTGGTCTGCAGTTTGCAGCAAACAGGACCAGATGTCCCACGGGCCTGTCGCTCGAAGGAATTCAGCCGTTCTGATCACTTACAGTGGGGTCAGCACCCGTACCAAGACCTAGCTCGCCCCCACACAGTTACTCAGACCCTCTTTTCTTTCTCTTGTAAATAAAGACTTAATGGTTTACAAGCCTTCCAATAACCATAATACCTTCAGAGCGAATTAGCTCGCAAAGCAGCCAGACACACAGGCTGGAATGAACCAAGAGTGCTGGGCAGAAGAAACACACCCACGCACATTTCTTTTCTTTTCAAGCAAGGAATTTTTATGTTTGATCTTCAAGGATTATGTATGTTTAACTTAGTTTTTTTAAAATCAGAATGTACATTTTTTGGTATTAAATCCTTTAAGAAATTTTTTAATCTGATGATAATTGATCCTACTTCATACAAAAGCATTTTTTAACCTTTATCTAGTCTCCTATTGTTGGCAGTATACATCATGAAGATGCATGTCTGTGTGTGTCTATGTGTCAGCACATTATCGTGGTGAACCAGCCGACCGACCAACCTCTATATTTAAGATTATTGCAGTGCTGCGAGCTGATTTACATGCTGCTGATGTCATCCCCTCGCTGTGTATTCAGTCCTGTGCTGTTACTGAGGCAGGGAAAACCTCCCTGTTCTCAAAAGTTACACAAACTCAGCACTAAACAGGCCTTTCAGTGTAAAAGTAGGACACAACGTGAGGAAGAACTTAAACCGATGCTGAATTAGTTTTTATTTTACTTCTTATTTTCTATTTCTTAGTATATGTATAATGTGACATCACCCTCACTATGAGAATCTCATATCCACCCTGAATCACTACAGTGAAAAAGGCCTTCTTGATAGCTGGTTGTTGAGTGAGTTACTCTCCCTCATCTTAAACATCAGGGAATCTATTTGTAGGCTAGATGTGGGCCCGGATCTTTCTCATGCTGAGCAAAACAAACAGTCAGTGCTGGCACGAAATACAGAGGACACAGAATTATGCCTTATCTGATCCAAGTTCTTGAGCTGAGATGTGAATTGTTTCTGTTGTTTCTCGAGTACGAACTACTTCAGTTTGTCATTTAACATGATATAAAAAAGTAATTTTTAAAAACTGCAAAATACAATAATAATTTCTCACTTTGGAAAACTTCTCCCAACAGCTATGCTGCAGCTTCCAGCGACTATTCCAGTAAGTTAAAGACGTCGTTAAAACTAGAAATGCCATCGAACACACTGAAAAAAGCCCTGGTTGCTCAACAAGCATTAGAAAAATCAAGTCAGTGTAGTTCAGTCAGTTAGGGCAGGGCCAGGCAGTCAGTCAGCCAGTCAGGACGGTTGAGTTGTAAATGTGTTCCAGCAGGAAAAGCTTCAGAGCAAGGCGAGCAGTCTGGAGTCGGCAACTTTCCCCTGCTCCAGCTAGCGCACCGCCCTCCCTGCAGCCCACCCAAGAAGCAGCCCATGGGCATAAATTTGAGAGCCTGACTCGCTGCGGATTTAAAACAATCTGCATCTCTCTCTCTCTCCCTCTCTCTCTCTCTCTCCACCACATTCACTATGAAACGTTTTACTCGTTCACCCTTTACTCTCTTTTTTGCCCTTCTTTGCTTTCCAACAAATTCCACTGTTAATGAAAATGGAAAGTTCCTTCTCAGCGTGTGCCAATAATATTATTTTTCTTAAGGCTTAATTAAGTTAGAAAATATGTACCAAATGCACAGGAACTTTATTATTCCACATTGCTACAGAGTTCCCATCAAGGATTCTTCTTCTTTGTGACCACTGTTATGGAGAAAACAGTCAAAAGCTTTGTTGAAATGAAGTTAATTACATCTTACAAAACATAACCTTTCTATAGTTTGTTGTCTCCTGAGGGGGAATTATTTTCTCAATGACAACTTTGACACAAAGTAGACTGCTAGTTTCCATTTACGTTTTATGGCTGTGGACCACAGAGAACATGGCTGTAAACAATATTTGATGCTATAGAAGAAAACATGCAGTCAGTTTAGGCTATCACAAAACCGACAAAACAAGCGCACCGCATCACTTTTGGTAACCATGTGCTGCCGTGCCATTTAGCCTGATTGGGTTCAGTTTTGGTTGCACATGCTTCTCTTTGATGGAGGATTTATCATTCCGGTTCTGCTACAAAAACAATCAGCAGATGTTAGTTATAAATTAAAAAGAAGGTGCAGAGTTTTTGAATCTGAATCATCTGCGAGAGTCCAACTAAGTCCTCTGCAGACTGAATGTCTTGTCAAATCTGTTGTAGTGAATATGAGGCGGTTTGACGGAGGGCAAAGTTACCTTTGACCCACAGCAGATTCATGTCAGTGTATCGATGACAGGTCGGCCTGCATTTGGCTTGCAGTGGTAGTAAGTCATGTGTGTGTCACTGTGCTACGTCCATGAATGTGGACAGACTTCCTGTTATGGCATCTGATCTGGTTAACGTGGCATCAGCAAGCCACTGTAGCTTCACACAACTGTCACTTACTAACAGAGCAGCGAAACAGGAATAGAAAAAGACGCAAGAGGCTGAGCAGCAGAGACAGAGCACAGGGAGAAAGAATGAGGCAAAGGAGGAGGATTTATTTATACAGAACTCGAACATTTGGAAGAGAGGTAGCAAAAAGAGAAAAAAAACACACACACACACACACAAATAGAAAGAATCTTAATCTTCCTTTGTGGGTCTGGAAGACTGACCACACTACTCCCCTCTCATAAACATGCAGTTTAAAGCAACGATGCCAATGCGGTTTTGGGCCATCCATTGTTTAAAATTTTGTATTGTGCCTCTGTAAACCTGGAACACATTGATATTATCTTTGTTTAATATCAAAATACATACAAGCCGGTAAATGCATATACTAGTAGGTTATGTTTACTCACTTTTAAAAAATGTGAGCTTGTACACAGATCTTACGCAACTTTTATTTTGGCGAGAATACACTCGGTTGCGCTTTTTCTTTTGGAAAATACTGCGATTAAAACGCACAAGCCCTCTTCTACACTGATGTTAGTGAAAAATACAAAGTCCAGGTATTGACACTTTTTAGTACAAGCTAACAAATATGTAACTAACCACGAGTATCAAAAACTTTCAAATATCAAAAGGTGAGATCATATGATTGGGCAAATTGGACAGATATTTAATAAACTTTTCTACAGCTCACTATATATTTGTTCTTCATTTGCAACACTGATGCACAGTTTTGTGTTAGAGGGAAAAATGGTTAAAACATGTTCATTAAAATAAAAATGAATGCTTTAGTAAATCCATTCTTAAGCTGAGATATTGTACCGACACAGATATTGTAAAGAAATCAAAAAGTACCCAGCTGCGATCACTGGTGCCGACTGGTGCAGTGTCAAATAATAATATACCGGCTAAAATATCGAGTAGCTATCAGTACCCATTTGCATCTACATCTCACAGCACGTCTAAACATATGAAACATGCTGCATACCACTGCATGATTAATCACAAATCTATTTTTGCTGCTTTATAGAAGAATATATATACTTGCTGTATATACATTAAGCAGAGTGTGCGGTATGTGGAACTGCAAGTTGCCCCAGAACATACGCCAAGCCAAGAGTCTTAGAACGTTATCTCATCTCAGATAACAGAGTTGTTGTCCAGAAGACTCATCATAAACACACGCAACATGAATATGCCTCTGCGCTTTCTCTCAACCCGTCGTCTCTCGCTCTGTCTCCCTCTGTCTCTCGCTTTGTGGAAGTCGGAAATAATCACTCCAGCAGTAAAATGTAATGGTTTATCACATAAAACAGCGTTGGAAATTTTGTTACTTACATATAAAGTGCTAAGAAGGAGTGATCTGACTTCTTTATAGACTGGAATTAAAATGAGAGATTGCAGCTCTGTTGGTGACAGAATAAAGAGAGGGAAAGAACAGCGTTTCACACAGTTTCCTTCTGAGGAACTCAAAGACCTTCAAAGAGTCACACTCTAACTCTCAGGCCGAACCTCCCCTGCTATCTGACGGCAAAGGGAAGCACAGGTCTGACATTCGCTTTCTAATTGGTCGGCGTCAGAGAGACGCAGGTAGTGAGGAGGGTGACTGTCAGACGCTGTGTTGTAATTACGCTGATGATGGCAGCACCCGAATGCATCGTGGCTATGGCAACCTGGTGAAATAATAAACACCGCCTCCTCTTCACTTTCTGCCTGCCGACAGGACAGCACGACATGAGTCATCAGCGGCTGAGAACACACACATTGAAACACACACATATCCAAAGACACTTACACATATGTGCACATAATCTTGCAAAAAAAATAAAATAAATACAAACACTTGAAAAAACCTGAATGCACATTTGTAAACAACCGATTCACCCAGTTATCATCACTGGTGCCCAGTTTAAACCTGAAGGAGTTCAATTCACTTTTATCAACCTGATCAGACAACTCAAGCTGAAAAATTACAAGATCGGGTTTTCTCTGCCTCCCCCACAGACGCCACTACTGTTTTGCTTTTGTGATCCACAGCCGACCACCATCCCTCAAAGAAACCCCAACCACAGGCCCATTGTTACAAACCGAGCTAGTGTAGCCGTGGGAAATGACTGACTATCAGTGTGAGTTGTTTGTGCATACAAAAGCTATTCACAGTCTCACCTGGATCCTATTAGCACTAGTTTGATTTCTAATATCAACCACATGAGACGATAGTTAGCAGTCGGCGTGTCTAACCGCTTGTGCACACACACACACACACACACACACACACACACACACACACACACACACACACACATGCACACACACACACACAAGCACACACAGAAATGGATGAAAAACCGCCACCCAAATTCAAAGAGGAGGGACGGACGAC
>OMNN01031622.1:1330-18314 GCA_900302755.1 Chromis chromis | reverse complement strand
GCATGATGGACTCAATTCTGTCTTATTTTGTTTTTGTTTGTTTTTGTATGCTTTTCTTTTAAGTTATTTATTTTTAATAATCGTTTTCATTTTTTTATTTTTATTTTTTTTATTGCTTGATTTTCAGATTGTTTAATCTATGTTGTAAAAAAAAAAAGGAAAAACTAATAAAAAGTGAGTTACAAAAAAAAACTACAGCAACTTGAAATATGTTTTCACTGTCATTTTGTCACCTGTTGCCATATCTTGGTTGTTACTTTAATGATAATTTATAATTAAAAGTAATTGATGAAGTTCCTGCTGTTGTTCCACGTATGTGTAAACGCTCGTAACTCTCTTGCTTTGGAGATGTTAATATGGATAGCAGTTATATAATAAGCTCAGAGGAAAGACACCTACGGCTGTGGCTCAGGTGGTAGAGCGTGTTCTCCACTGATCGCAAGGTTGACGGTTCGATCCCTGACCCCTCCACATGCCGAAGTGTCCTTGGACAAGACACTGAACCTGAAGTTGCTCCCAATGGCAGGCAGGCAACTTGCATGGAAGGTGTGTGAATGTGTGTGTGAATGGGTGAATGAGAAACACATTGTGAAGCGCTTTGAGTACTACTAAGGTAGAAAGGTGCTATATAAGTGCAGACCATTTACCATTTACACCTACAAACAGCTGGGAGCAACAAACTTCAGCTTCTGGTAACATTTAGCCAAAACCCGAAATATATTCATTGATGAGTCTCATTAATCTGACCTGTTACAGACTCTGCCTTCATCACAGTACAGTTTTATTTGTATGGGTATTTCAGTTTGTAATAGATGTGAAATCATAGAGCAAAGTTTCGGCAGCAAACAGTGATGCTTTTAGAATCTATATTGGTGTTAAATGTGGCAATAACCATCCAACAAATCACCACACACAACTTGAAGTAAATCAAAATGTTGTGCATACGTATCCCCTAATTCAATGACATGTAGTTCAGACTTGTGCCATGTTGAAAGGGATATGCCAATGGACCTAGTACGATTGCCATTGCGACTAATACAGAAAAGTCACCAGGGTTCTCATTCACACATGAAGCAGTCACGTTTAGATGCTGTCAGATTAATGGAAAGGACAGCATGTCTGACAGGAGCTTTAGTTCATCTTTACCTAAGATTAGAAGCTGTTTTTTTTTTGTTTTTTTTACGATTGACAGGTCATCTTTAGAGACATGCTTACTAATCTACTTCTCCCTCATCCTCCTCTGTCAGCATCTATCTCTTCCTCTCCAGTGTTGAACATGGCGCACACACATTTCGCTGCCTTCACCGCCTTCTCAGGGTACATGATCTGACGCTTCACTTCACTAACGGAGATCAGCTTGCTCTGTCTTTTCGTTGACTTATTAAGCAAACAGAACTTTTAAAACTTCACAAGCACATGCAAAAATCACACACAAATCTACAGAAGGAAAAGAAAGAGAGGCGGTAAAATGGGATGAATGCTCATGCAGGAAATTGTGTTTAGGGAAATGGCCACTTCCTGTTTTCCTGCGTCAACAAGCTGATCTAAGGCCTTAAGTAAAAACTATCTCTGAAGCACCACGTGCTGACATAAACGCACTGTGAAGCAGCACAAAGTGTTTGTAGTACTTCACACACACGGTTATAGTTTTGGAAGCTTGCCCTTATAAATTAACAGCTGCTGAAATAGATTGTTTTTGATTACCTCCAGGTGTTTCTCTGCAATAAATCAGCACCAACAATTTCCAAAAACCTGACACGCACTCAACAAGTACTAAAAGCTTATTAGTAAAATAAAAAGTCCATAATTCATTGTAGCAACAATGCTGCACATGGTTTTGGTAACAGTCAGATTTACTCAGTTTAGTGAGGAAAAAGGCTGGATATGTTAGGATTGAGCTGGTTTAGTTTATAATAATAATAATAACTTTATTTGTATAGCTGATTCAGGTAGGGGGTAGAAGAAGAAGAGGTAAAGATGAAAGTAGGGATGGGATACAGACCCTGGTTCGGGTAGGGGGTAGAAAGAGGGTGCTGAAGGTGGAGGCCTAACCACCCTAACCCACTGACTAGATTTAACTGCCTCGTCTGACATTTGCTTCACTATCCCCATCAGCTTCTGCCCCTAAGTCTGCACATCTAAGTAAGTTTGGCTTCCCTGATGTCTAGAGGTATTGCGTTCCATAGCTTTGGGGCGTAGTTAGCAAAGGCTACATCACTGATTTTCTTTTTGCTGTTTCTGGGAACCTCCAATAACCCAGCAGTAGATGATCGCAAGGTGTGTAACTAATAATGGAGCTTGCAATGTAACTTGGTTTACATATAAAGATAAAACTGTTACGCTTACAATAAAACTAGACACCTTTTGTGCTGACGCTTTTGGGTGTTTTTTTTGCTCCCATCACATTTTTACTCACTATGGCCTCATTTCTCACTGCAATATAAAATCCTGCACCTCTATGGAAACAGCACAACCATGGCTAGATGTAGAGAGAATTCAACAATGTCTTTTGTGCAGTACAACAAAGTTATAATGCTACAAATCATAAAAAAAGATTCTTTTTTTTCAACAAAAAATAAAAAATAAATCAACATGTACAACACTTTTCCACGTGCCCACATGTGTTACCAACACCGGAGAAAATATACTGACACTACATACTATACATATTTTACTTCTTACATTTACATTCCTCATTATTTAGATTACAGCTAAGTCACTCATGGCTTCACGGCTGCAGCAAGAAGTGTAGAATTTTTAGTTTTCTACAGAATCTGGTGCAGTTTATCTTTGCCAAATTTTTAAATGAGAAAAGTAAAATAAAATAATTTGATGAAATATCCTGATTTTAACCACAGATTTGGTTAAGCATCCTGACGCATGACAGATAAGTAGTAAAAGGAACTTGAAGATTTGATCATTCTTTCCATTTTTACAGATTCCAATTCATGAAAATGGTGAACTTTAAGCGATTTTTCCATCTTCCAAACCTGCGGGAGGTGTTTTAGGGTTCAGAGGGTTAAGGCTGTGGTGGAGTTTAGTCAAAGAGCCCTTCTATCTGTAACTATAAAGGCACCAAACAGTGTAAACTCTGTACCTTGATGTCAAAGTTGCAGTCAAATCGCTTGATGAGGACGATGAAGGCGCCCGTCAAGTTGTCCCTCGGAGGGGGTTCGATGGGTTCGCACGCATTTTCGGGACGAGCGCCGATCAGGAAGCCCTGCAGGGATGAAATCAATAGACGTGGTGAGAGAAATACATGACTGACATCCAATTTGAGCAAATATGATTCCTTCAGGAGTCAAATGAGTCATTTTCCAAACAAAATAAGCACTCGTGTTTGGTTGACAAGCTAAAACCATTTTTTAAACAGCTGTGTTATTCAGACCAAAAACTGCTATATTGCTGACTTGTTTTCAGTTTCCTTAATGTATGTAAGGTTTGAGAGAATCTGTTCTGTGTGAATAAGAAGCTACACTGGATCCGTTAGTGGTTTTGTTCAAGGGAATTTTGACAGGGACTCATGTCTGGAGATTGCAGTGATATTAATGGTCATTAGCTCAGTTACTCATATCTCTGGGACTGCTGTTGATGATTGCATTGATAACTGATGTAATCGACCGTAGTTGATCTGTACAGATCTCCACCCATAGTTCGGCGCCCATGTGAACCACAGAATAATTACAAAGTCTGATTGAAATACAGTTTCACTGCCACTGTAACTCTTTAAAGTTACTAGAAAGGCACTGGGAGAGCACAGTCCAAGACTAATGCCCTATCTCGCAATTATAAAGCAAGTGATCCACGTCAGCAACTCAGAGATTTTGTGGAATCCTGCTTACAGACAAACAAGCAGACGAACACACAGAAAACAAACGGCACTGACAGCAGACCTCCTCTTTGGTGAGGAATTCCCCAAATCTCTATGCAGAGCTGCAGTGACAAGATACAAAGCAGTTTTGTGTTTACATGAGCTGACAAGGACAGTCATGGCATTTTTTGTCTCGCTCCCATTTTGTATCCTGATCTGAAAAATGACCCAATAAATCACTCAAAAGCCGTTACACGATCCAAACCGTGAGCTTTGTGATCCACTGTGTGCCTATTACTGATAATATCACCATGTGATAAATGACAGTGGCCCACAGCTGCAGATCAAGACATAAACACTATTTCTGTGTCTCCATTATCTGTATGTAAGCAAATCACAGTCCTTCCCAAGACATGGTAACGCTGTTTTATCAGATTCTCTAGACCAGCTTAGAGAGCCTATATACAGTTAACAAGCTTTAAAAAAAACATAGTTTCATCCCAGGATCCAATCTTAGTGCTCTGATCCAAAGTCAAAGCAGCACCATCCTTGTTTATCTTTCCTACTCCAGATTAGCAACATCCATCACATCCACAGATGAAAGACAAACAGAGAAACTCACAAAATGCTGGGGAACGCTTGCTGAAGCCCCAGATGAACACAACTTAACATGGTGGTGCATGTATAATGAATACAAAACTTTCCACTGGAATAAAGAATATTACTGACACACAAAGATGATGGTCGTTTATATGTATTTCTGCATGTGTATTATAGATTTCAAGGATGCCGTTCAATTTTTGTCCTGAAAAACTGCGGTCCTTGTATTTCCCTTCTCTCTCTCTCTCTCTCTGCTGCTTTCTGTCTTAGTCCCATTTCCAACAACAGCTTTGAAATGACTGATGAGAAGGAGATAGTGAGATGAAGAGAGAGAGAGGAAGGCTGACAGAGTGATGAAGGAAAGAAGAACAAAAGGGACAAACTGCAAAAGATACAAATATGGAGACAAACCGAACTGGATACCCACAGACAAAAGAGGACAAATGGGGGAAAAATGAATGGAGAAAGACAAGAATAGAAAGGTGAAGACAAGCAAAGACTAAGCAAAGAACCAGAGCAGATAAAAGGAGCAGGGATATAAACAAGTCATGAGGAGGGTGTGACCTGATGTTACAGACATTTCAAAACCGCTGCAAGAGTAACTAACACCACTGTGTGTGTCAGAGCGTAGAGTGGTAGACGGGAAGTGTGGACTGCTGTGGGACTCTGGGACTCTGCCGCCACTTTCATCTCTTCATCTCTCTCTCACAAAGCCAAGGCTTTAAAAAAACTGGTCCAATATACTGAAGACAGTCAGCACATTCTGTCTGGTGTCAGCTAGCAGCAAACTGATTTCCTGCATCTTGCCGGCTGCCACTCTGGTGCGACTCCAAAAAAGCAGCCGAGCTACATATGGAAAATGACCGTTGTGACACATCACATTTGCTAACAGGGAGATGAAAACTGCTGACTACACTGCGCTGTGTGGATGCAGTTAAACTTTAATAAGGCTCGGCATATGGAAGGTCAAACCCAGGGATCAGGGGAAATCTGCGGAATCTCACGTCAGGCGAGAGGAACGTGAGGAATCACCCACTGCCCTCGCCGTCGTCACCTCTGGGTGCCTCCAGTGCAGCCCAGCCTTGCTGCTAAATGACATCACTGTGCTACTGCCTCACATTCCTCCTCCTGACTTTGAAAGCAGTGGCAAGAGCGCCCTCTGTTGGATGGAAAAAACATCTAAAAAAACACACCTGCCAGCACTGCAGAATGCAGAGACAAGAGCAGGCTGAGAAACAGGAAATAACTGAGGAAGGAGGAGGGATCCTGCAAACGTATCCTGAGGAGATGAAAATTCTGTCTGTGCAAGTGTATCGCATTTAACAACACCAGAGGCGTCTAACACCACCTTAATCCCACGGTATATGATTCCCCTGCTCTGCCAGAATTTGACAGTTGCAACTTGCAAATTGTGACACAAGTCTTCCTGTAGAACAACACGCAGTTTTTAATCATCCTGTGGTGCCCATCTACTGTGACTTTGAGACCCTGTTGTTTGCACACGCCAGGATGACTTCATGCCCCTGTGAGTGCTGCGAGTACAACATGTTCCTTTGTTCTGAAAGAAGCATCAATAGGGAAGACGCCAGTACAGTCATGGTATGTGGTAATTAAAGACATACTAAGAATAGTAATAAAGAAACTGATCTCCCTAAGAATGCCTGGATTGCGCAAAATTAATTTCCCTTCATTGCATTAAGTAAACTTTGGCCAAGATGTCATAATGTGGAACAACACCACACGAGGACAGATCTTTCATTCAGCATGAGATGTTAGTTTTGCACATTCGGCTGCAACCCATCTGCACAATTAACCCTCTGAAGCCCAAAACCTGCCAGTGGGTTTAAAAGACGTGTTAATTTTTTTAAATTGCCAAAAACCTTTTATCATATCAAGAAAATGTAAAAACAGGAAGTGAATCTGTAACTCAGCTGCAACCAACATGACAAAAATTCAGGGACTTTTTGGTGAAATTTAGCTCAGCTGAAGGCAGAGCAGACAAGCACGTAAAAAATGAAGTAGTAAAATATCTACCACCGTTTTTTCCACTGTTGGTAACAGCTATGGTTACTTGGAAAGATACTTTACATGGTGATAACATGTACTTAAAATTTCTGTAAAATGAATGATCAAAGACATTCAACTTTTTTATGACTTATGGCACTGTTATACTGCACAAAAGACATTTTTGAGTTCTCTCCAACTTCTAGCTGTGGTTGCGCTGTTTAGACGTGCAGGACTTTACACTGCAGTAAGAAATAAGCCCACAGTGAGTACAAATGTGACAGGAGCAAAAAACACACTTTGGGATTAGAGGGTTAAACAGCGGTGAGCATCACAAACAAGAGGAAAGACTAGTGTGGTCGGAAAAAATGACATTTACTTGCACATATTTCTCAAAAGTACCTGACAATG
The DNA here is from genome assembly GCA_900302755.1 of Chromis chromis. Lineage (NCBI taxonomy): Eukaryota > Metazoa > Chordata > Actinopteri > Pomacentridae > Chromis > Chromis chromis. Next base: position 11,488 of record OMNN01031622.1, on the reverse strand, counting down.
TGACACTAGCAATGCAAACTCAAGGCATCACGTGTATGACGTCATCAGCCACTAAAAACCCAACTAAGTGTTTTCAGGTTCAGTTGTATCACATGACAAAATACTTCCTCTTTTGTTCCAGAGATGACATTTTGAGACAAAGTGCAAGTCTGGAGTAGTTACTCCAGTTTTAAGGAGTGGTCACCATCAATGAGAATTGACTGCTTAAACTTGCAGTGTCTCCCCCTTCAGGTAGTGACAGTATTTACAGTGTATAACACTCATTGCTTCCTGGTTTTTGCTCCCAGTGACTGATGGAACAGCTTGATATACAGGCACAGCTGTAGTCTACTTCGTCTCCGTCGCTACAGTTGCTGCCCTGTTCAGCTCTGGCAAACCAATCACTGCTGAAATAAAACATCACAACCAGTGCACCAACGCAGAAATGTTGCCACAGGGAGTAGATTTAAAAGTTTGGTATACTGCTAAATACAGAGAGATTACCTGCACTGTTATGCTTGATCAATATTGTGTGAGCTCGTTTGTTAGGGGCTTAATTGAACGGATATTCATTTGTATGCGTAAGTCCTGCTCTCTAGCCTTAAAATTAAGACTAATGTTTAACACTTAGGCTGTGTTTTGTTGCATTTTAGCTTGAAGTAAGAGTAAATTAGCAATTACTTTAAAGCTTAATACTACAGAAAGAAAGATGTGGAAATCCATAAGAGTCATGCTCTCCAAACTAAAACTTACATTGACATTTCAGAGGATTAGTGTTAAATATGACCAAAAAAACAAAGTCATGCAGAAAACATGCTTTACTTTCTTCTTGTTGTACTCACTAGACACCAAACAATGTCTTTCCTGCTATTTTCTGTCATTCCCGTTTGAATTAAAGGGGGAGGAGGCGATGTTTCTGTGGTGAACTATTCCAAATTATTGCACAGTGATTACACTTAATCCTGTCAGTGAAAATCTCACTATAGGCCTTATTTGCAGCTTTGCTCTGGGTTGAGACAGGAAAAAAACAAAGGCATTAATAACTCATTCTAGCCTGACTGAAGCCTCCTGTAAGCAGATTAAAGCCTGTGTGACTCCACACTCCGATTCGTTGATTTTCAGATTCCCCAGTTGAATCTACCGAAACCACTTTAAAACCTCCGACCACAACAGGAAGCAGGTTAGGCAAACAGACAAACAGACACTGCATTTACTCTGCACTTTTTATTCTCACGTTACTATTTACAATATTTATTACTACATTGTGGTGCTGTAGCACTGACCCATGACCTTCTTACTGAGGCTTATCCCATTATTGCTTTCAGCCTGGACAGGAATGCCAGTGAAATGGCGGAGCGGCAGTCTAGATGTAAAAAAAAAAAAAAAAAAAAAAAAAAGGTGGTCTGTTTCTGGGTCAACTTGTGCTAAGAAAATGTTGGTGGGGAAAGTGAACCATAAACCTGAAAGTCCCTAAACAGAAAAAGAGAAAAGAAGTAAGGCAGCCAATAAAACCGCTAGACTCATTTTATGCCTGTAAAGAGACGGATTTGGTCTCCAGGAAGTAGTTTGTAAGATGTGCTGTCTGACTACAGTTAATTTTGCATATTATGTGTGTACAGTTTGGTAATGGTGACACTGGAAGGCAGAGTGTAAGGTCGGCTGATATAGAGATGGGGGAGATGTTATTTTCTTTAAATGTGGGGTTAACACCACATGGTTTTATATACCATAATAGTGCTGTTCATGAAAACTAGAGATCGACCCATATATCGATCGGCTGATTTTATTGGATGATTTTGACCTGTCACAGATATGTTAAATTGGCGATATGAAAACTTTCTTTTATAGAATACATGACCGAATAAGGTCGTGGTATTTTAGAAGCAGTGTCACTACATAGTTTGTCCAGCACAGCAGCTCTGACTCCATTGTTTACAATCCTCTTACTAGTGTCTGCAGCACATGTAGCAGAGTATGCATCACAGCTAAGCAAACGGTGGGGTGTGACGTTAAGCTTTATCTTCATGGTAAGTTCCAACTCCCCAAAACTGGTATCCAGGGGTGGAGAATTCTGGTCCTCGAAAGTAAAAATCCAGCATGTTTTAGATGTGTGCCTCTTCCAACCCACCTGATTCAAATGATCAGCTCATCATCAAGCTATACAGAAGCCTGATAACGATCCTGACCATTTGAATCAGGTGTGTTGGAAGAGGGACACATCTAAAACATGCTGGATTTTTACTTTCGAGGACCAGGATTCTCCACCCCTGCTGGTATTGAACCATAGAATCCATTATAGGTTGGGCTCTGGTGAAAACTGCGACAAACAGTGAACAAAGAAGCTAGTGAGAGATTTACAATGCCTTAGCTCATCATAGCATGAAGTCAATGTGAATGTTGGCTCGTCGGTTTTAGAAAGTCACAGAAAGTTACAGTCAGACAAAGATCTCTGACTTCTGACGTCAGGAAAGTGTAGGGGAAGGCTTTTCTGAGGTCGTTTGGAAAACCCCTCCTTCCGGCAAGCAGTTCAGAAGGAGTATAAAGCCTGCTTAAGTCATCCAGACACTAACAGGAATTATAACAGCCTGCTATTAGTTCATTACTGTACATTTACCAGAACCAGGCACATGACTCATGCACATGCATTAAATAACTACATCAGTGCTTCATCTCCATGATAAACCACTAGTGAAACTGAGAAAATCCCACATACGTTCCATTCACCTCTTTCCTGTTGACACAACAAAAGCACATAAGTGCATGTTTAAGCAGAAAACTGGTTTGAATATTTGCCAGAAGGTTGTTTATTGCACGTTCAGCTGAGAGAAAAACAGAGGTACTTCTTAAAGTGGAGTCCAGGGACCTTCAGGGGTCCTTGAGGGCAGAGAACATGTGCAGAGAAGCACGTTCTTGATCATGGGAACATGGGAACAATATCTGTGACAACATAATCTCTCTGCACTGGCTCAATTTGCTAATAAAGACACACGAGCAACATAAAGAGCCAAGAACCCGAATGAGTCAACATTTGCCTTGAGATAATTCTGTCAGATAATTTCATCACAATTTAATTCAGTAGAAATTAGTGAGCTGGAAATGACCAGTATTAGCTCCACAAGCAGTATGACAAAACACAATTCAGTGGAGAAACAACAACATATACCAGTTAGCCACAACATTAAAACCACCGCCAAAAAGTGCAATGTTCTGCTAGGAAAGTGTTGACCAGGCCTCCAAACTCATGAGATCCCAATCCAATGGGATGGTGGCCACAAACCGTAACCCACAGGGCCTAAGAACTCAACGTCCCAGTGCCAGGACACCCTCAGAAGTCTCGCGTACATGCCCCAATGAAAACGTTGTTTTGACGGTACGAGGGGGAACTAAACAATATTATGCAGTTGGTTTTACTGTTGTGGCTGATTAGTGTACATCCGCTTTTATCAAATGTGTCACACAAAATGTCCCTCTATCTGTTACCTTTACCTGCTAATCCTGAGCACGGCAGCAGGATGCAGCGCTGTCAAACAGTTCACATCTGACAACAAGTAGCCAGACTATCACAACTATAAAGAGACGACTATTTTTCACAATCATATCAATGAGCAATTTTGAGTTTTCAGTTCCCCAATTCTAAAAATAGTCAACATGTGAGACTCTAGTTGTGACGTGGGAAGATTGACAGGTTTGCGCAATAATAGAAGATAATTCCTTCTGCTGATTCTACAGTAGTATAATTAGTATTCAGAATTATTTAACATAACAGTTTTAGCAGATATGGACAAGATGAGGTTGGAGAGTCTATTTAACCTTCTAATTTGTGGACAAGCATTGTCACAGAAATTAGGCCTCTATGTTGCAAATAGAAATGTTCATATTTTCACATAATAGCTTTATACTGACTTATTTAAAGAGGCCATATTATGCTTTCATGTGATTTGTGTATGTGTAATATAGCTTTTTTGAGCAGGTAAAAAGCTTGCAAACTTACAAAAACCCAAAAGTCAAAGCCAGAATGATTTATTCTCCCCCCACAGAGGGTGCTTGTCCTTACCCGCCTGAATATCTTGTTTCAAGTTCAGGCTTTTCTTCTTCTACTTATTTATGTCAACATGTAACACATTTGCATAATGCCTGCTTTGTGGCTAATTTGGCCCTCAAACAAAGAATGAGCAGCTGCCTCGCAGTCCACTATTAATTCCTGACTAGAACCACTTCTACTGGGGCTACATCTCTCTGGCTGTACTCATGGATCCAGAATTATGGTACGTAAGTCATGTTGTCTCACTTTATCGAGGCAGCTGTCCATAGAGTAGCCATAATTAGTTGGCATAATCAATCAAAGTACATCGACATCAATATTTCTGACTGGTGCATGTTTTTCTTTCATTTCAATTCATTATGACAAATTAATTTCTTCAGTATTACTATGCAATTGTTGCATCATGATATCAGGCATTTTAGGCTCCAGTCACTGCTACAGTTTTAGACAGTGGCAGCAAAGTCTGACTTGGATCAGTGTAAAGGTTTACAAAGACAATTAAGACATGTGGTCTTAATCAGCTGCTTATGTGCACAGTTAGAATCCTGATTTCATCACGGCAATGTTGTCTCAACTCACCATACATATGAGTTAAAAACAAAGACTTTCATAGTATTTGAAGGCTTAAAGAGACAAGTGCTACAACAAAGCATTTTTCAACAGAAACACACACCGTGAGCAAAATATTGCATTTTTTTAACTTTAATGTTCAAAAAATGCAATATTTTGCTCAAAGAAGCCATATTATGCTATATGACCCCGAAAATAAAATTATGAACGTGCAACTGAGCAGAAAATGGCCTGTATACCAGGGTAAGAGATTTTAGCACTGGTTCTCATCAACTGCTGTTGCACTTTCCAAACCACAAAGACTTTCCAAAGGAAATGCAAGCATCTCTTTTCAGACTATGCCTTCAGATAGACCTATAATTGTGGAAATGAAAGTGGGTACAAAAATGGAATTAAAAAAAAAAGAGCCTGAAACCTGAGAAGGATGCCAAGAACTTTACTGCAAAATGGGAACAGAGCTTTTCCTTATATCTTCTTGGTATCGTTTCTTCTTGGTATCTAATGTAATAAATGTCTTCACAGAGTAAGGCTCAGGCTCCGTTGTATATATTCTCCTCTCTCTCAGCCTTTATCTACAGTATCGAATAAAGACAAGAAATCACATGATGATGACCTTCAAAAAAATATTTTGGAGTCAACCTCATGCCAAATGTGAAAAAAAACTAAAAACTTTACCATTACCAAGTGTAAGACACACCAGAGGATATTTACTCAGGTGCTACACAAATTTTCAACTTAGATTTGTTTCTTTCTATAACTACTACATACTTTCACACGTATTTGCGATTCGTCCATTGACCACAAAGAGGAACAGAGAAGAAAACATTGCATTCTGCATCAGTGAGCAGCTGGATGATCAAACTTTCATATCCAGGATCATCACTGGTAACAAGAGGTGGGTCTGCAGCTACCACAAAGAGCAGTAGCAGCAGTGTTCACAGTAAATAACCAGACATGGAGCATCAGGTCAGGAGCACAGGAACATGCTCATCGCTTTCTTGATCATTCACGATTGTCCACCGGAAATTAATCCCACGTGGTCGGACTGTCAAGGCAGAGTTCTACTGTAACGTCCTGAGGCTTTGGAGGGAGAACATTCGGTGCAAATAACCTGAACTGTGGCCCGGTGGCATGTGGGTGCCAGATGCGCTCTGCACCCTGTCACATCCCAGTGATCAGGCACAGGTTTATGGCCACAGCAGCACAATCATCGCTCCCCACCCTTCCTACATGCCAGATTTGGTTCGCTGCAACTTCTTCCTCTTCCACAAACTGAAATTTAAGTTGAAGGGTCACCATTTTGACACAGGTTGGAAGATTTAGCGCTCATTGCAGATGGTACTTGACATGTTTACATAACGCGACTTCAGGTGAGCATTACAACAGCATCGCAGGAGCACTGGGAGCGGTATATTGCTGCACAAGGACACTACTTCAACAGGGATAGTAGCCATATTTAAATCATTTACAGTATTTGATTTTTATTGGCACAGTCTCAGTACTTTTTGTTCACCCACTGTTCCTTTCTAGTTGTTTATCAATAAACTTATTTACAACTTAAATCGCATCCATTCAAATATTAACTGGAACGCACCATGTAAAAACCTTCTCTGTGACTTCAAATCTAAGACTCATGGTGCAGTTTTCATGCCGGCAAATTCGGTTACAATGTACATTAACTCCACCTTGATCTCCAATATCAAACCAGTTAAATGCACATGTGAGAACAAACTTGGGTAGCCCGGGTACACAGCGCACAGTGGCCTTGCTTTGAGACTCCAAGACAACTGTAAACAGCCCACTTTGTTGTGCAACTCGGAACAGGAAAGGCTCTGTTTGAAGCCTCCTTCCCTGTGGGGAATCCTCCAGAGGCAGGCAGGCTTGTGCTGACATGTGACGCCAAAGGTTTTCTAGGTGTAATACAGCGTCAGTACTGTTACACGACAACAAACTCTTAACAGATCATTTTCTGAAACACTTTTGGTTGGGGAAAAAAAATCACTGCAGGCTGCAGATTTTCTAAGATGTGCCCCCTTTTTTCATGTTTATGCATTAATGACAGGATTGGATAAACAATATTCAGCAGTATGGTATGTAAAAAAAGAGGTTAGTCATGTATAACAATGGATTTACAATAACAACATAACAGCAGGTGCAAAAGTGTGTTGCAGGTGCATTAAAGAAGAAGGATGTTGTGGGAAAAAACCTCACCATATACCTGACCACGACCTCACAACCAAACACAAAGTGGCTAAGCTATGGAAAATGAGAACTTCTCTTGTACTACAGCTTTTATTGGTAACAGTGTCGCTGATGATGTGGCTATATTTTACATTAAAATGTTTGTTACTGCAGCTGTAAATCACAGCAGTTGTGTGAAAGCGCTCGCTGCTAAACAAAACAAGACAGACCCAGAGAGAGGCAGCGAATGGAAGTCTGGGAGCCCTCAGGGACCAGACTTCATATCTGCATGGCACTCAGCCTCTCTGCACCGGCTGGACAACAGCAGGGAGAGCAGAGGTAAAAAAAACAAAAATAAGAGCGATTGGATGAATTGAAGACAGAGTGGATGACAGAGAGTAAGCCTTTCCTCAGTTTTCACAACACAGAATCTTACATAAGTCTAATATTCTTGCACACATACACAGAGCAATATGACTGTGTGAAATAACCCTAGCTGTTTGAATAGATGGAGCAGAAACCTACATTTGATGTGACCCATATCAACAAACATAATACATAAGACAGATGATTTCTTTTCTCACCACAGTCATTAAAGATTATATACTAGAAGCTCTGGCGCTGACATGTCTTGCATATATTCTGAAATGTAAGAGGCTTGTAAATCTGCTCCAATTATTGGTTAACATGCACATCTTTTACCATTAGCAAAACAAATCCATATAGCTGGGATACCCTGAGCCATAGCCAACTGTCTCCAAAGTGTGATTCCAGTCTGTGTTTTTTTCCTGTCAGGAATAACATGGTAGCAGCAATAGAAACACTTGTGTTCATCTTTACAGCCTCCAAACTTCATAACATGTGACGCTCCTAATCATCTCAACCTCAAGCCCTATAATACACCGTGGTGTCACAACTCATGTGACATTACCAAAAACTATGTTGTGAGACTGTCACAGTGGTGAAGTGATGCTAAACATAGCGCCCTCAAATTCAGATATGTGTCAGAAATTATAAATGCCCACATTACTTAACGTGCACATAAACACAAACACAAAACAAGGCACAAAGCATTTTGCTATCGGCTTGCTTCTGCATGCAGAACGCCTTTGTAAAACAACAACAAGGGAGCTCTTTACTGTGGGAAACACCACAATGACCAGCTTAGATAGCAGACATGAATCATCCCTTCTATGAGTTTTGTGGATCAACCACTGTGCAGGCTGCCGAGTGCGGGGTGGCATACACAAACGTCACAACAACACACGTTATCGCAATCCTAAACACAGAGCAGCAATGTTTGTGAGCGGTTTCATTACATACGATTAAACTTTGATGAAGCTTCATTAAAGTCCATCTGGAGGGTAACTTGTATGTCTTTTGAAGCTGATTTGCAGTCTGTGTTAAGTGTCACTACGCTTTTATTCATGTTTCCAAATGATGAGTTTTGTGAGTTATACTTTGCATGTCCACCACCCTTTCTGTCACTGGCAACTCGTGTGTTTTCAGCTCATAGTAATCCTCGTAGTTTCAATCGTAGCATCTGGACTTGCTTGAGTTTGTCGAAGACGTTTCACCTCTCATCCAAGAGGCTTCATCAGTTCTAAACTGACTGGTTGGGAGTTCCAGATGTTATACTCTTCAGGAGCCATTAACACTATAGAAGCTTCAGTCTGCTGGGTGAGTGTTGCCCCTCGCCTCATTATGCGAGTCGTTAGGTCCATCTTTAAACTGGAAAAACCATCTTTAAACAGAGGGGTAGGCTTGCGACATCACCTGACACCAGTATACAATGCAGTTTTAAAGTCTCTACCCAGGAATAACAGAACCCATTCTCCCCTAAAGGGCCCTAATGAACCCCATTGTGAGAGGGAAGGACCTAACAACTCGCATAATGAGGGAGGGGCAACACTCACCCAGCAGACTGGAGTTTCAACAGTGTTAATGGCTCCTGAAGACTATAAAATCTGGAACTCCCAACCAGTCAGTTTAGAACTGATGAAGCCTCTTGGATGAGAGGTGAAACGTCTTCAACAAACTCAAGCAAGTCCAGATGCTACGATTGAAACTATGAGGTTAACCATGACCTGGATGACTGAGAACCTTCACAGTCAGGTGATAGTATTTCAAAAGCAACCGTGATTTTCACTGTTTTCACAAACTTCCTAATGTTAATAATCCTTTTTTATTTTATTTAGTTCTGCTTAAAAATGTATAACAAGATGTTTGTATTAATCTATTTATAGTACAAGTACAACATATATAACATTTACTCAAAAATAACAAATGTAGTTATATAATATGATATAATAAAATATAACATCATATAACTTTTGTATAGTTAAACTTCAGTTTAGTGGAGCTGTAAAGTAAAAACGTGACAGCAACCAGCCAACCCAGAAATCATAAAAACAACCCATGACCCTTTTGCACTCACTTTCAGTCCATCACTGGGAAGCCGGTAGCCAAACCGTGCAGGCAGGTCATCGAAGTTCTCTGTTTTGTTATCAAAGGAGTACTGAAAGACATGAAGATTAAATCACTGGTTGTTCACTCATACATAAACAGACAAACAGGGGTTTATGTACTTTACTTTTAACATTATTTCTAACCTGTTTGCAAAAAAAAGCAACATCCTATTGAAGATTTGCCTCTCTGTCAGTGGGGGTGTGCGCAGTTACATTGTTGTAATAGCTTTCCATCTATATTTCTACATGTATTCGTGTCAAGAATTACTCACAGCAGCAATATCGGCCTCCACAGGCAGCAGGTTGAGGAAGGCGAAGAGTTGAACGGTGAAGATGGTGTAGATCTGCGTGGCCGACAACATCAGCATTCCCAGGGACAGCAGCATCTTGGCATCACGTTACAACCCCCAGCTGCTATGCCACTCACTCGTATGCAGACAACACCATAAACACACACAAATGTCCACGCACGTCGGCCTGCAGTGGAGCTCCTACGCACCGACCAACCGTTGTCGTCACACCTAGAAAAGACAACAGTGTTTGAGTGATTAAGCAGCTTTACGCCATCTTTCACACAGCCTAAAAACTGCAATTAAGCTGTTTTAATATAAATAAAGACAGAGCGAGGAGCACATTTTTGTTATTCTGACCTACTGTAAGTTAGTTTACAATACTTGTCACTGGAGGAGGCTGTATACACACAGTCAAACAGGCACAAGGTGAACTGAAGAGTCTCTAGCCACAGTGTCTTTTTAGAGAAATGCTTATGGTTGATTGTTTGTTCCACAGAGAAACCGGAGGTCAAGGTGAGCTACTTATCAGGAATTATAAGATTTTATTGTTGGTTGTCATTAGTGGCATGACATGAACACATCAAGTGTCAATGATACCACCTCCCCACTCTTACTGCTATTAAAT
>OMNN01031621.1:5901-21814 GCA_900302755.1 Chromis chromis | reverse complement strand
ACAGCGCTAACATGTTTAGAGACAAAACAGAAGTTAGCCTAGTTTGCCTGCTGACTGATCTACAAATCCTTCCATGCAGTCGCTGTTTACTGTATGTATTTATTCTTGCATTCCTCTGTCCAGAGGGATAATGCCACTTTGATGCCATCCTTTCATGGCCTTTTTCAACATTTGCAGCGGCACTCTGACATGGGTGGGCGGGCCCTTGGGCAACGCGGGGCTCGACGCAACTTAGCTGAACAGTTGTCTTTGTGTGTGTGTGTGTGTGTGGGTGTGTGTGTGTGTGTGTGTGTGTGTGTGTGTGTGTCTGTGTATGTGTGTGTGTCTGCGTAGGCGTGTGTGCTTTTGTCCCTAATTCAGCAGTACAGCCTAGAAGGCAGATAGAGGTAGAGAGAGAAACATCTTACTCTCCCTTGGTTTGGCTTTACCTCTGCAGTGTGAGGTTATTATCAGGCCATGGCAATAGGGGTGAGGAAGAGGCCTCAGTAATAGTTTTTATAGGTTCACCACTGCCCTGTCTCTGCACCTGGCATTTATCTCCCCCTGGAGGTGCAGCAAATGATTTTAAATTAATAAGCAGGTACAGGATGGGGTGCCTGTGATGGGGTAGGATGCTCTGAACAGAGAGAGATGAATAACTAGCTGCACAGTGTACAGTGGAGCCTTCTATTCTGTTTTACTCTATATTTAAGTATCCATATGGCTCTTTTTCTCAGTGTAGTCTTAGAGGAACATGAGCACAGAATGACTAGAAATCTATAGACAAACATAAACACTACTTTTTTGGCAAGGCTGGATCTAAAGAAAAGTCCCACAGCCTGAGCACTGTGGTTATCTTGGTCCATTAGCTCACACAGACACTTCTGAAAACACAATCACATGATCACCGTTTCAGCTGTCTGTTCCACACACTTTCTACCTCGACCCTTATGACTCTCTTCTTTTTTAAAAGGTGTGCCTTGCCTGGCAGCAACAGTAGCTTTGTGCTATTTTTTCGCCTACAATCAGAATTAAACTGGTATGTGTGCCGTTAGATGTCAGTGTGCACATTGTGTTCCACCTTGCAGTCTTTTTGTCCTCTGTGCTCCGGTCATGTGTGCATGTCATATGTCATTGTTTACTGTGAGGATGTCTCTACATTTCAAAAAAAAAAAAAAAAAAGGTTAAGCCAGTGAACTGAATTCACACAAAAAGCCAGGACCACATCTTGGAGCATATAAAACATGTCATGTGAGCTCATGAAATTACCACCTAGTACCCTCAGTGAGCTCTTTCTTCTTTCAAACAGTGTGGAAATAGCTGCTGAAGTGAACATGCAGTACTGCTGTGCAAGTGTTGTTTTATTAGTCAATGTTAATTAGGCAGAAAGTGGGCATACTCAGCAGGCAGCCATCTTTCATTACAGCCTTTTGGCAGTATTTGGCTTTTGACAACATTGCTGTTTTTTATCTTCCGACGACTGCTGCCCACTCTCATGACCGGGCCATTTCATTCCAGGTTCCAGGTGTTTGGATGTTTAAAGTCAGTGGTGGGAGGCTGAAGTAAACAGCATGTGTGCATGCATTTTTATACTACGCCCTCAGCCCTCCTAGATTCTAGTGGTTGGCAAGATGCCTCTAAACCAGAAGAAATACAATTCTTGCATTTTACAATTCCACCTACACACATGGGGTTGCACACACATTACGGTCCATGATCTCAAAAGAAGGCATACAAAAGGAACACAATTGTCCACGAAAGCTCAGAAGAGCATATTTCAATGCAACCCTATTGGCACACAGAGGAAAAGTTCATACCTCAAATAATCATAAAGAATACTTAGTATTTACAGTCCATGATCTGTATAAACAGGCCCTTGCCCACATTTCTTTTTAAATCATTTTTAAAATTGACACACACACACACACATTCTCAAGCTTTTTTAGTCTATGCTGAGACACTTCAATGTTTCACTATAAATTTGCCAGGAGACAAGAACAGTCTCATTAGATTGTTCATTATGTTTTCCTGCTACAGTGTAATATAAGTTTGAGAAGTTAATTCCTTCAAAATTAATTACTTTTCCCAAACTTTCTTAGAGTCTCAGTCATTTCCATATTTTTAATCCATGTCAGTGAGAGGGAACGTCTAGTAAACTAGATTGAAAGCTGTGCAGATCATGTTAGTCATGAAGGACTTTGCACTTCTTTTAATTTCTGGCTTGTATAGTTCCCACAAGGCTAACAGGTGTAGGAGCTTTGTTTTTAAATTTCATGGTAATTCATCTCAGACTTGAATTTTACCTTAATGCCAGAAACCTCATCCACATGGTGGTGGTCAGTGAATTACTAAAGTCAGTGAGGTTCATCCACTGGGGATTCTAGATTTATGTACAAAACAAAACAGTACAATCTAATAACTCAATCTAGAGCACAGTGACTGTTTGGTTTTCAATTGCTGTTTGGCTAAGTTTGGTCACCAATACTACATGGTTAGGTTTAGGGAAATATCTACACTTTCACAATAATAACTGCTTGTTCAAAGGTTGGTTAACATTTAGGCACCAATATTACTTGGTTAGGATTTGGAAAAAAACACAGTTTGGGTTTTAGTACAACCCTTTCACAACATTTTAGAATTTTTCTGGGTTGGCCGGTTGATGAGTTCTGCACCGTTTGATGTACATTTGCTTGTATGTCAAATGCTAAAATGTGATGGAGTTTATGGATTGATCTAATACACATTCAAATAAACTTTAAAACATTGGCTTGTCAGCTTATGTTGACTGTATATGTATATTTTTGGCATCATTAGGCAAACATTCCACATTAACCTTTCAACATATTATAGCCTGACAGGAAACTGCACCTCCTCCTAGCTCCATTTTTAGGCTTTAAAAAACATCTAGCCTGTGACGGGAGATTTTAGCCAATTAGCGTTCATTTCACCAATCAGATGAGATAGTATAAATAGCAGCAACTTCCATAGGGAGCATCTGATATAGTATTGCAATGGGTTAGATGGAGGACACTCACACAGTGGGATTCAAATCCCAGGTGAGGCTACAAATTAATGTTGCTTTTTTGACTATGTTTGCATATTTGAAGCATGTGCTCATCTGGTGGGAGGGGTTTAGAATGGATAGCTGCAGGAAGAGGGCTGTATATTTTCAATTTCTGGCATTTTTCCCAGATTTCTGCCCCCTGCAGCTTTAAATAATATGAATGGCATTCAGTTTAGTCTTGGATTTGACTTGAATGACTCCAGATTTACAGTACATGGCACTGATATGTGTATTGTATGAAACCATTCCTCCTCTAGATTTTTCATTCTATTTTTTTTGTCAGATGTTACAGGTTACAGGATTCGGTAAAGAGTAAAAGATTACTCACTTGTCATAAAAAAAAAGCAGTGAAACAACGAATCATCCCATTTTTTTCTGCAACAGTTTATTGCATATCATTGTTATTTCAGATGCACCATTTGTTATAAGCACTTTGCTGGATATCCATAATTTTCTTTTTCACTAAGAAAAAGAGCTATTGTAGATACAGTGAATGGATAATAACGTCTTAGAGTGTACACCTCATGCAGCTTCTGTTTCAGGTCTACAACATACAGTGTAAAATTGCTCTCACTTTAGCTATTTTGAAATGACACCTCACTATAAGGAGGGGTTGCCATTTATAGGGAAATGACCACTTATGGTGCACATGGAAACAGACTACTATTTTTTTTTTTTTTTTTTAACTGTATCCTGCCACATAATCAGCCACTCACTTCCAACTGTTTCACTTACCTGCAAATTGAAGAATCAAGACTTGGATTCATCATCTAATTAGAAGACACTGTTTGGGGTTTTTCTGTTGATAAGAGGCTTTGCTGGAGATTATTTATATGTACAATCTTGTGCAAAAATTTTAGGCACTTTGAGAGTTGGGGATTTTTCTCCATCAGGCAAAAAAAACATCAGGGAGGCGTCTGATCTGTCCCAGACTCATTCTGTAGTGCAACCTTAAATACTGTCATAAAGAACTAGCAACAAGAAGAACAATAGTCTTGCAACAGATGGCACGGGGCCTGCAGCCCCCTGATCTCAGCATCAAGTCAGTCAGAAGCAATTGAATTAGTGTAAATCCACAGAAGAACTGTGGAAAGTTCCCCAAGATGCTTGAATCCACTCACCTGAAAGATACCTTATAAACATAAGCACACGTTTACACATAAAAACACCAAGTATTAGTTTAATTTGTCTTTTTTTCATTTATTGCACCTTTTCTATAGTTAATTAATGAATGAAGACTACTTATGGCATTATATTTGGAAACAAAATCTTGCACAATACTGTATATCCTGCAGCTTTAAATCACAAAATATCCTCATGCTTTGCTAACATCACAAGTGTTTACATTCTGTGTATCTTTGTTGCAAAATGACAAAATGATGCATACTGGTACTTAGTACAGCATGCATAATAAAATTGTTTAATTTTGTAGCGTGGCATTGATAAACACTATTCTCCCGAAATGAAACACACGAAGCAAATAAAGCTGAAACAAAAAGGGTGAAAAATGTTGTCGCACTGTATCAGCAAAGTGTGATGTCAACCTGCCACACAGTTACTGTATATTGTCCTTAAACCTGTGAAATTATTCACTGTTTTTAGCTTTGAAATAGTTTGTTCTAATTAGGGCACTGAGATTAGATGTAAAGTAAAATACCATAGGATTTCCCCCTACTTCTCAGGTAAAATGTTGAGTATGTGACTGTACACTTTCAGTCAAATTCAGCAAATATCTCTTAATGGTCTGCTAACCATTCTGTGTGTGTGGACTTGTGCACATCCGCGCTTCTGCACAGGAAAAAGGGGAAGGAAGGGGGAGGGGAGTTGGGAGGAAATGGGGCAGAGAGGGAGGGTAAATTTGGCATATACTAATTATTTAAACGTGCTAACAAGCTAAATGTCAACAACCATGCTCCAGAATCACAGGCTCAAACTTTGCAGTGAAACAGGAGTTCACTACACATCATCTGCTGATAAAATTATATAATTTGTTGAAATAGGTTCGAAAAATTAAAAGCATTTTTAATGTATTTATAACAATGCAATCAGAGTCACATTAACCACCCATACACACCTACACAGTCCTGAGAAGCAGTGTAATCAAGCAAAATGAGTGACTAGACACCACTGTAGGGCTCCAAGCATGTGGAGATTCTGAAATACAAAGCGAATTTTGGTCCTTCGAAAACAACTCTGGGATTGTACAAAAGCCTGTTTTTGAGTTAAAGCTCTTTAGTTCTGTCTGGCATATTCATTCTGGCAGTTGTGTGCAAGCTTATTGCCTCTGTTTTGTCTGGCAGCAAACCTGTGTAACTAGCAGGAAGTATTCTCCTGCTTGATCAAGAACACTCATGAATGCCGTGCTAAAACAAATCTAAACTTACTCCCTCGGTTACCAATATGGAGAGGAGAATGACCACATTTATGTGGCTCAATAATTGCATAATTTCTGATAATGGTGAGCAACAACAAGCGTCTGATTTTATCTGTGGTTGGTTGCAGAGATGTGGGAATATCCATTTTCAGTTATGCCTGGAATAGCTTATGGATTTGTTCTGTTTTCAGGAAAATCTGTCTTATTCTGGGCATATTCGAGGACTGCACTGGTAGCATTACAATATGTATTTTTTTGTTTGGCCTGTAGAAAGCATCCAAAGTATCCAGCTCTCCTAGACAGACAAAACATCTGTATGTTCAGAAATACAATGACTTTACCAGAAGAACAGTTCAATGGCAAACATTGAAATAAAACCAAAAGTTTGTCAAAGGTTAGTTATTGTGCCTAAATCATGTATATCACAGATAAGCTTCCCCGTATTTGTAAAGCATTTCTCCCACATAAAACAGGTCACAGTGAGCAGAAATCCATCTCCAGGGCCTGTCACATCCCTCTGTTTGTTATGTAGTCTTTCACTGAGCCACAGCACACCAGATTAAGGGGGCCTGGCTGGTACATCTCATCCCATGCACCAGTGACATGAGGCGAGCACACACACCTGCATAGCAGACAGATATTATGCAGCATAACGCTCACTCGCACATCTGTTGAGGAAGAGACTGGATGATTTATTTATTAGCACCCAATTAAAACTTCAGGAACAAGAACACTTCAATGGGAATATAAATATCAAATAGAGTAAGCTCTACACGACTATTTAGTCATGCAATCTGGCTTCTGCGCCGTGGCATGCTAGAGAAAGAAAGAGAAGCTGAAGATCAGGAAATGGAAGTGGAAACACTCAGATCTTTTGTGCAGCAAAAGAATCCTTTATTTCACTCTCGTCATTTTCACCATCTCCTCCACTCTTGTCATTTCTTTTTCATGTTCTCTTTTTCCGTTTCTTTTTTTTCTTTTCTTTTTTTTAAAGAGAAACAGGTCGGTATTTCGTTTGTCAGAGGCTCTGACCACAGTATAGGCCAATCGATTGGCCTCACTTGGTTTAGTGCAAGAATAAATGTTGTGGGCATAGCCAAAGGCTGGAGAGGACTGATTGTGTGGCATTTGTTAAGCTCACCGGGGAGTCAAGAGTGGTATTGTTAGGGTGAATATGGATTTTGGCACAGCTGAAAATGGACTGACTTCTTACATTGCAATCAGATGTGCACGTGAAGTCATTGTAACTGCAGGTAACTATTATGCACATGCGCCACCTTTTCTGTCGCTGATTTTTTATTTTTTTTAATGCCATCAGAGGGAGAATCAGTGACTGTTTCCTGCATGTGATCCATTATACCTCTTCCTAACAGCAATGGAGAGATTGCTAATGTGCAGGACACATGGCCTACTTCCTCCTGAATTAATCCATCAAGCCTAAGATACTTTTAAGGATAAGTGTCTTCTCTCACACATGATCTGAGATTCATTTGAAAGTCATTACTTAATTAAAAAAGATTGGTATCAGGAGGTTAAAGAAGGGGGAAAAATCTCACAGGAGGATAGGTAATTTCCACAGAGATGTAGACATCAATTATAGACTTGTAAAAATACACTCAGGAAGGAAATGTGGAGCAGAAAGGTACACTTTCAGGTATACACACAAAGTGACAAAAATGCACCTATTACACAATAAAGTACATCACAAAATAAAAACATCAGTAACTGAAAATGCCAATCCACTTGCACTACAGCTACCACTGCTGATTTGATAGGACGGCCCCATTCTTGATTTGCTTTTTTTTTTTTTTTTTTTTTTACATATAAATGACAGCACTTTTTTTCCACTTTCCAGTAAGGAGCGCGGAGGATAGCATAATAAGCACATACCTGTCAGATCTATCAGAACTGTATGCTGGCACCTCGACCAACATGTAAGAATCGCAGTACAGAGGGACGTATATGATCCCTCATCGGCTTCCCACCACCTAATAAACTGCCAGTGTGCCACGATGTGTTATTCGTGTTTTCTTCAGAGGAGCTGGAGGTTTAAAATCCTGTCCTGGAGTGAGCTTTTTTTCTCATTTACATCTAAAGTTAAAAGCAGCTGCTTACACATTGTACAGAATTATATGGCAGACAGTAGGCTGATAATAGAAATGCTCCACTAATGCTTTTTAGATAACTCTGCATTAGGTTGCCAAAGTATAGCTCCATTTACACCTTATTAACATGTGTTCTGCATCTGGATACCTTATCTGGATAATGACATCTGATCCCCAGGCCTCTGCATGAACACCTGGTGTTAATAAGCATCCGTATTATCTCGTTGCCTATATTATGAATGAATCTCAGTGTACAGATTATTTTGGTGACTTTTTAATGAAAATCACTGAGCATTCCTTTAATGCAAGGGGAGATTTCTACTGCTACTGCTGTTACCTGTAGTTTTTGCCAAGCAGCTTAATAGGAGATAGCTGACCGATGCATGGTTTTTACTAAAGCATGTGGATCTCTTGTAGGGGTCAAGATCCAGAGTCAGATCACCTCCCACTAGGCTTCTATTTTTTTCTGTGTGCTTTACCACATTACATTACACACTTGTTTCGTCAACTTGAAAGAATATCAAGATTCAGATCCCATGATAATGGAAGGTGCAAAAAGCTCTATGGTTTAGTGCCAAAAAGTTAACATTGGTCGGCTACATCCAAATCTGTTACATGGTAGGAAAATGCTAGCTTTTAACACTAAAAGAGTTCTTTTTTTAACCTAAACTATATAAAATATGATATTATATTGTCTTACTTCCACTTTTTACAGTTGAATCAAAACATACATCTGGTGGTACTTTTTCATAAAATCTGCACTCCTCCTCTTCTACTTTTTTTTTTTCAAAACCCTCCATCAATGTCACCCTTTACAAAGAGAGAAAGCGAGTGAGACAGAGAATGAAAGGGGGGAAGTCTTGTTAAAGACGAGTTAAATCACTCACGAAACAGCAGCACATCTGTAAAATTAATAGAAAAGCTTTTCATAACAGGGTGCCTGTCTGACAAGCTGGCAGTCTGCCACCTATCACCAGAGTGTCCTTATTACCTCTGACATATTAGATGTGATGTGTTCTGTGGCGCTGGTAATAAACTAGAACCCCCCTACATCCACAGTGTCTGCTGACAGGTCCACATCATCAGCATGTTCCATTTGATCTTGTCTTAGCCTCTCTCTCCATCTGTCATTCATTTAAAAGGACAGATGGTCAGATGGGCGAGGATTTGATTTACAGGGAAGGTGTTAATATTTGTTGATGATATGCTCACATCTTTTGTCTCACTTTCTTCATACGTCTTGTGAATTTTCAACGCGAGCCGTTTAAACGCCCTGTACGTGTCTGTATCTGTCTCTCTTCCCTTTGTGTTTGGCTTGAAGTGGACACTTCCCATCACCGAGCGATTTGACACAGACCTTCTTTTGCCGCAACGTCAGAAGCAAGACAAGGCCTGAGCAGGGCGGTGGGGCCAGGTAAAGATTTGTCAGACCGGTCGAAAAGGAAAACCTGCACACAAGCCAAGCTTAGGATGATTTATAGGGCTTATTTCTGAGAATGGTAAAGTGAAATTAATCACGTTCCCACCTGACATCGCTGCTCAGCAGTGATAAATGACAAGCTGCCAGGGACAGACAGTGAGCCATCCATGAAGCGCCCGCCGATGTGCTCTTTCCTCAGATAGCCTGACCTGGGGTGCTGCTTTGCCAGATGCCCCCCTCTGGATGTCCAGTGCCAGGCGTACTGGGGCCAACCCTGTCCCCTCCTACTCCACTCCCCCCCAGCTGGGTACCCATGCGGGGGCCTAATGACTTGGGGACAGCCGGCCAAGCAGATGGAAAGTGGAACAGGGGCTTACCCGATCGCTGCTGTCTGATGACTGGGCCTGGGAAGGCCTCAAAGCGAGTCATTTGTTGCTTCCAAATTGTACATCCAAGAAGACATAATTCACAAGGAAAAAAAGTATGCGAAAGAAAGAAAACTATGTGCTCGTTTCATTTCAAAGGGTGGCATGCATTGCTTTTCAACCTCCATGCTGATTTGAGACCAAAGTTGTGTTTTTCGACGTTTACTTCTTCGACTACAAAAGCAGAAGATGTGGATAAAATTTGTATTCCTGCAGCCTCTTCGCGCACCTGTCGTCTCTTTTGACAGAGATAAGGTGTGAACGGACCTTTTTCACAGCAGAAATTTCAGCACACAGACCAAGAAAATCACAGGTGTATTGAATGACAAATAAATTATGGCTGAATTCCACTTAGAGGAGGTCCTGCTATTGTGTGTGGTGGCTTAGTGGGACACCCAGCGAATCAGAGCCATTCCTAATGTGAATAATTGCACCTGTGCTTTTTCTGCTGAAACAAGTCAGACTATCTGCTGTGACAAAGGTCTACAGGCAACAGGCTGTCTTTCCTTAAATGTGTGTTGTTGTTGTTTTTCTTGATATTTTTACATGATATTTCATGTTGCTGATGAATTTCACAATCTACACAAGAAAACCTACATTTCAAAGAAATACTTCTATGTATTTTATTTCTGTTTATGAATACTTTATGTTTGTCAAATCTTATTGTTATGTCCATGACAAGGTTACATTGGAAGAGACACAAAAGGAGACAACTCACAGATTACTTTCAGATATGTCATTTTCCATTTAGACAATAGAATGGCTCTTGTCTGTTTGTTCTTTTTTGTTGTTTCAATTCAATTAATACTTCTATTCATTGAAACGTCAAGTCACCATTGTTTATATTACTTGTGTGGCACATTTAAAGCAGCAGTCATTCAGCCAAAGTGATTTCCAATAGAAAAACAAACGATTCAAGGTACAACACAGATAGAAAAGAAAATAACAAAAAAGAAAAAGTGCACAAAGTATTATTAAATGGACATTGTTATATTCATCTATGTGTAGTCTTTAAATTCATTATTCAGTGATCCTGACCCATCTGACTGGAATCATATTGTGAGAGTGTGCATTTCCTTGACCCCAAATATTGACTCATGTCCTTTTATATCTGCACTCTTTGCAGCTTTACAGGTATTTGCAGCAGGGATGCAGCTCTGTGAATGAGATTATTCTTGTTCTGAGCTGGTTGTGACCCTGTGACTCCCAGCTACAGAAGAGGAAAAACACAAATGATAAAAGAATTCAGTAAACATTTAGTTTTTGTCTATATTATTTTAAATCAAAGAACTACATTCAATGCAACTTTTAATTAAAATTGGAAATACATCCAACAGCTACAAATACATACAAAATTTGTAGCTGTTGGTGACCATTTAAATTTAGAAATTATTATTTGTTGTTGTTTTTCAAGATGAACCTTGGAGTCTTTTTTTCTTTTTGGTAAATGTTGCTCTTTCTCCTTTGTTCCCCCCTAAAAAAATTGACATCCACATGAAAATGCAAAAACACAATTTAAGCGCTGTCGAGAGCATGCCTGAACAACAGTCAGGGAAATAACACTAACCCAAAAAACAGGTTCCCAACCACAACGCAAGGAGGAAGTGGAGATTCATTTGTGTTTTATCACCTCTGTTCCTCAATATAATAGGAGAGTAACAGTACATTTATGTGTAAACATGCAAACAGTCCTGTTAGCAACATTATCAGCAGCACTTTGTCCACCAAAATCGCCTCACACTCTGATAACAGCACAAAAACTCAGTTTCTCCCTGTCTACATGTCAGCACAGCAGACTGAGTTTCTGATTATCTTCACCCTAGAGGGACTTTGTCAAAAGCTCCGTTTTCAATGACCTAAAACTGTGTTTCCGTGTGGACAAAAGGCGACATTGAGTTTAAAAAAGTCATGTTTTAAAGAAGACTCATGTAAGTGTGGACAGA
This sequence comes from Chromis chromis, assembly GCA_900302755.1. Classification (NCBI taxonomy): domain Eukaryota; kingdom Metazoa; phylum Chordata; class Actinopteri; family Pomacentridae; genus Chromis; species Chromis chromis. The sequence continues at coordinate 10,504 of OMNN01031621.1, read as the reverse complement.
CTGAGTTATATCATGACACTGACCATTAGGAGCAACATTCATTCACAGGCTCACCTCAAGTTTTTGTTTCGTATACAACATTTATCTGGCCATTCAGAGCGTGGCAAACAATTCCTCCCTCATTAATGTCAGCAGTGACATTGCAACATTGGTTGTGCCTATTATTTCCCATAAGTCAGGTTAAGCCATTTATTGCCCCGTACAATAATGTAGACATTAGGGGCCTTTGATTGAACGTCTGTGTTTCCCTGTTGTTCTGTTTGGAGGTGCATGCGCACATGAAAAATGACTCCCCTAAAAACCCCAAAGCAGTCACCTATGGCATGATTTCACTCTCTCCCATGAAAATAAATAATCTTTACCCTTGACAGCAACATAATTAATAGTGATGTTTAGCAGGTCCATTTCAACGGACCCACTTAATCTAATTTTGTTTCCACTCTGCGATTTGTAAATTACTGCAAAATGACGCGCCATTTACCACTGTCTCTGCCTGTGACAATGGCAATTTTTCTTCCTGTGTAATTCTCTCTTTTTGTGCCTCTCTTAGCCGAGGAATTTAAAAAAAGAAACACTCATCTCTTCTTCTTTCTTCCCCTCCCTGTCATTCTTCCTCCTCCTTCCTCTACTTTTCCTTCAGCTGCTCTCCAACTCCCTTACTCCCCTTTCTGCTTTTCTCTCCAATTTAGCGGCATTCTAAGCCGCTGAGACCCTCTAACACATTAGCTGTTTTACAGCTTCCCCAGAACACATTATGAGCACTGATCTAAAATGTCAGCACTACAAATGCCTTGTCCACATTCCATTATTTGCCACTAAATGTTAAGCGTTTATATTCACACAGTGTTACATTGACATTTGAGAACAAGAAGTGAGAGTGTGGCCTGGTGATTTGCCGCGCCGTTACATATCATTTGTGAACATGCTAACAAATGACAATCATCCAGGTGTCCTAAAGACCTGCTCCCCTTTCTTCACTGTCCAGACAGAGATAAATGCTTCATATGTTATCTAATCATAAAAAAAATGTCTCTTAAAGTACTGGTAGAGAAAAGGTTACACCAGCCTCCGCAAACTGGAGATACTCAGCTCCAAATGTCACAAATTTCCTGCTTAATAATCAGCCATCGAAGCAAACACCTTTGAAACATGACTATGGAAATGTTTGCACTCTATTTCTTAACACAGAATTGCAAAAATGTAAATTGCTCAGGGTTATTTTGCTACATCATGTTAGGCTGATATTCGGTGCAAATCATTTTGACTTGAGGCCGACGTTGGCAGACCTTTGAAAAATGTTGATGATCATGTTGTTTTTATAATGTCGTTTCTTCTGTGCATATCCATGGACTAAAATAGTAGGAAAAGACATCTTGCCCGTCCTCATATAATGTAGAGGGTATGGCACCTCGCCAAAAAAATGGAGGACTAAGTCTTGCCTTTCTCTTTTCTGGGAGAATTAATGAGGCAAAGCAAAATGTTTGAACAAACCTTTTGGCCCCAAAGCAGAGCAGGGGCTGACCTGACTACCATTCACAATGTCAACTAGTTGGACTGTCATTTTATACATGCCACAGAAGACTGATGGAGCCTGACAAATGCCACCAAGTGAGAGAAAATACAATTAGCAGGCTCGTTGGACAGGGCAGGAGGCACCCATTTATTTAAACTGCTGGGTGACAGCTACTAGCTGCTGCCTCCAAATTTATTTTCTGTTCTGAGTGTGTGTGTGCCTTCGTGCCTGTGACACATCCGGATCTGACCTTTCTTAGTTGTACAAGTATAAACTGCCTTCATGTACTTTAGTGGATAACTATCTTCATCCTCAGGCAGAAGTTACCATGCTGTCTAGAAGCGTTCAATCCCGGCGTTAGACTCCATAATAAACAATTATCTAAGTGGGACGTGCATGGAGGGGGGAAAACAACTTCTGGGAGGGATAACTAGGGTTGTGGAGAACATTGATTGATTGAGTATCTTGTGGCCAATTCCTCCATGGCTTTTATATTATCAAATGACAGCGAGACGAAAATCAGTTTATTTGATAAGGCTACTCCCTGAGACAGCGAGGGAAAGAGAGAAAATTGGAACAAAAAAAGACATAAAAGACGAAAGGGGGAGACAAAAGAGAGAAAGAGTGCAAAATCAGTTTCCAGTACAACCATCACAGCACAGGCAGGCGATGAAAGCCACATATCGATTTGGTCGGAGCAAACTGTAAAACAAGGTCCTTCTGAGCTATGTGGCTATTGTAAATGACAGCACGAGAAATGTTTAGTTTCTTGTTTAAAGAGTCGGAGCCAGTAGACACATGGCTCTGCTTTGAAGGAAAAAAAAACAAAACATTTCCATAGAGCGCTGCTGTAGACAAGTCGGAGGAACAGGCATCAGAGTGTGAGGTGTGTGTGGGGGTGGGCATCCTCTGTAGACAGGCAACCGGACGATGTCTCTCAGGGACTGTGCTGCAGCCAAACAAGAGTCCGCCGAGGCGCAAACTTGAAACAAAAGGCAAATTTGTCAGAACTGAAATGAAAAGGAGTGAATTACTCCCTCGTTCGGGCCCCCTCTCCTTCTGGCTTCCTCCTCCACACGCACAAACACCTCGTCAACTCCAACACCCTTCCTGCATTTGAGGAAATAACTTGAGGAGTGTCAATAATCATATCTGGCACTAAATCTATAAATGCTGTTTATTTGCATATTGTGAAGTCAGGTACAATTAGCAGCTAATCCACTGAACTACAGTTGAATTTATTTTAGATTTTACATGGAATCATTGTTCTGATAGACACAACTTAACACGACAGACAAATGGCTCAATTTCCCTATAAAATGACTTTTGTCTTCTGGGATAGATGTTTTATTTTCAGTCACTCTAGCAGCATAACTCCATGGGCTTGGGGCCAGACTGAAATCTCTCAACAACTTTTGGATGAATTGCCAGAATTTTCATGATCTTTGGTCCAAAAACTTGAAATTCTACTCAAAGGATTGGCACGTAATTGCTGCACACATTCATGTTCCTTCCAGGACAAATTGTAGTAACTTTGATGCCCCCCCTTTTCATGAATATTTTTTTAATTTGCAGTTAGGAGTTTGAAAAATAAGCAGTTTATGTTTATGTGAGTCAACCCTTTAGAGCATTATGTGGTATTAATGAATTACATTAAACCAATGTGTTTAATAAAAAAAAAAACAACAACAACAACATTAATTTGATGGGAAATTCAGATTTTGAGTGTTGATTTTTTTTTTTCTCTTTTGTTTGCATTTGGATATGGGCTCTGGTTTTAATAAATCACTACTGTCTGATTTAAGCAGCTTGAGTTAATGTACTATTATTATTCTCTCACCCAAATATCTAGAATGATTGACTCACAGAGATTGAAGTTATATTAACAGGCTGTTTTACATGTCCCATGGTGCTCTTCTCACAGTGGGGCTCTTAATCCAGCCCTTTAGGTGTCTACTTATGTGCTTTTATGGATGATGGAGCCAACATTGAGCCCACGTCTGTGGCACTTCCAGCCTTTTGCCTTTTTTTCCATTTGCACTTCCGTCTTGGGTACAGCAATGCACAATTTTCACACAAAAGCCTTATGTAATGACAGCGAGAGAGGTTTCTATTATTTATACAGGTGGAACGGTTATTTAAAAGCGCCCGACCCCCTCCGCATTTGGTCTTCTCAGTTGTTATCTCTCCTGTTTTTAACATTCCATTCACTATCTCTTTGCCAGTTGATTTGCTGGGGGCTTTTTTTGGAAGACGATAATGTGCGTGTTGTGCAGCATGTATGTGCATTTCCACAACAATGCTTGGAACAGAACATAGAGCGCCTTGCATTTCAATTAGGTCAGGTCCCTCTCTCACCACGCAGTTGTCTCCTTAAATGAATATTTGCACAGTATTGATTAGCATTAAACCCACAGCGGTGTCTTTCATTTGCATGTGGCAGACAGGGATGATCATTGGGGAGAAAAAATAAATGACATGAGCCATGAAAAAAGGAGGAGAGACGGGAAACAGCTGGGGGATGCAAGCAAAGAGACGGAATGTAGGTTGCGTGGGTGGTGGCAAAGATATCAAAAAAATCTTTTCTCTCAACAGGGCTTCCCTTAATAATCCACCCATTATCTTGTGTTTCTCTGCTCACCATTGGGCCTCAGACTGCCATGCTTTGCAATCTGGCCCTCATCAGCGCAGACAGCCAGATAGAGAGAAGAAGCAGCGAGGCTGGCAGAAGTGTAAGGGGTTGCGGTGAATGGTTGGCCGGGCACCCCACTGTAGGATACCAGAGAGATAATAATGTGTGGAGGCAAGCAGGAGCCGTGTATGTCTTGCAAAAGAATAATTGCTACCCTTTCAAGAGCCATTTCTTAATTGGCCTGGCTGTTGTTGAGGGGAACTTGGAGAGGAGACAAGTGAAAGACTGAAAGAAAGAGAAAGAGTTAGAAGAGGAGATGGAGAGAGGAGAGAAAAAGTATCTTGCGCACAATGCAGTGTGTGTGTGTGTGTGTGTGTGTGTGTGTGTATGTCAGCATGACATTTACATATTCAAACAGCCACAGAAGAAAACTTTTCCATGAAGACTTATCTGAATTT
>OMNN01031617.1:20762-41418 GCA_900302755.1 Chromis chromis | reverse complement strand
ATTAGCACTTACCTCAGAGGGCAATATACAGAACTCTGTTTTTGCTTTGTTTTTTAAAATACATTAGTCCCACTCACCTTTCAAAACTGTTTACTTCTTTTTCATACTTTGAAGGTACACATTTTTAATCTAAACTGCTATTTTTGTGCCTGTTGGTTCATGTTTTCAAGTCAACTCGATTAAACTCCTTGTTCTCCAGCATGTTGCTGCCAGGGACTCCTGAATCAGGAGGACATCAGGCTCAGGATTACAGCAAGGATCTGTTGGTGTTCTTGGGCCTCCCTCAGCCCCATAATCCTCACAGTCTGAATAGTAGCATGTGAGCCTCCTCAATGTTTTTTGTGTGTTGTCACCTGTTCATACTTCTGTTGTGTCTTAACAGGGATGTTGGTGCCTCCCGCTATAGCCTCTGATTATTGTACCGAAAGAGAGCTTCTGCATTTGTCAGGTTCTGATGCAAAAGCAATCTTCCTCTTGGGAGTGTAAAAATAAAAACGAATGGACAGGCAGACTCTTCTGTCACCTCACTACTCTTCAGATTTGTCCAGTAGCTCCTTCTGGGAGTCCTGCCCTACTGACTGTGAACCGCTGTAGGAGGTTCTGAGGTAAAAATGAATAGTGCCCAAACAATATATGCCAGTTTATTTATTCAGATCAATCTGCTTAGTATGTTTTCCTTTGTTTACATGGCTCCTTCAGACAGCCTCTGTTATTTCAAAGTGATTGAACATCCCTGGTTGGGAAGACAAGATGGGCCACTTTTGTGTATTGTAAAGAATGCTTTGCAGTGAAGAGATCACTGATGATAATCTATAGGTGCGCGTCGCCACTGATCTTGACAAGATGGTAAACAAACATGGTTCAAATGATATATAAAGAGAACAAAGCGTCAGTGGAGACCGTCACCTGTATTTTGACATGTGCCGACTAAATGACTTGATAAATCACTTTGCATTTATTTGGTTATTGATTGCAGCATGTGTTAAAGTGGTTGTTATCACAGTATTTGAAATGCTGCAGCTGACTGATATATTCTGGACCATGCTTTATGAGAGGAAAGGAGATAATGCAGTCCAACAGTTCCTTGCGAAAGCGCAACCAAGTCAACATTTCGAGGTGTTTACTGAGTTGTGTGATTGTCCTTAAGCTTATAATCCGATCAAAATCAGCATATTAACTGTAACACAGAAGTCTGTCTTTCAAGAAAAAGGAATATGAGATGTTTCAAGCCAGATGATAGCTTTAATTCAACATGGCTGAAACTTAATAATTATATGTACAGTTGCAAAATTGTGAGCCTGACACGTTATGCCTATTTTCTACAATCATACTAATTGGGATTCATGGTGATAAATATTAATGGAGGGCGAGTTTGAGCAAGAATTCTCAATGTGATAACCACTTTGTTCATTTTTGTGACACATCCTTTTATTTATTTTTTTATTTACTTTCCAACCTTGGTAATGAAGTGACATTTTTCACCGGGTTGTCCATATTATATCGCATGCATGAAACAGCACAGTAAGAAGGCACTGGGTGAAGTTCAGTTATGTTTTTATTTGTCCATTTTTAAATTGTGTTGTTTCACCACAGCAGACCAACATCGACTGTTGGATCACTAGATGCGCACTAATTCTCTTGTTTTGTCCTTGTCAATTCTCCTTCCTGAAATCACCTCATGACATTTTCTATTGAGGATTGACTGTTTAACCGGAACCCACGTGCAGCACTCGGCAGAACTTGGCCAATATTTTTGCTTTCTTCATGGTCCCCAACATTCTTTGCAAGTTAACCTATTCCCACTACTGAATAGGATGATACCACCTTAATGCGTCACTTCAGGAGTGATGCTGTGAGGGTCTAAGAATACACCAAAAATATCACTTTGCATTTGCAAGTCTTCCGTGTTCATTTAATCAGACCACAGTCTTTTGCGTCATGCACTTAGAATCTTTCACTGCCTTTTTGCAAACTCCAGGCTGCTGTCTCTTGCCATCTGGCCACTCTCCCACACAGTCCAGATTTGTGAAGTGCAGCACTGACTGTTGTCTTTCCAGAAAAATCTCTTGTAGCAGCCAAGGAATGCTATAGTTCAGTCAGACAGGTCCTTGGATCTCTGTCACCTCCGCGACAAGGGTCCATTCTTGCCTGTCGCTTGATTTGTAGTCGGATGTCCAGTTTTAGGAATGAAGCTGAACTCTGGGCCTTTCCATATTCCCTTTGTTCTCATAAATCCACCACACGTCTCCAAGTATTAACTTTTCAATTCGGCAAAATAACATGACAAAAATAAAGTAATGCACAATACAGACAGTATGTATCTGGTGCTGTACATGGAGAATATGTAACTGGTGGCACAGCTTTCTGTCGTTTTGTGCAGTACTTCTGAATACTGCACTGAGTTAAACAGTAAGTTATTCCTGAGCAGCTCCTTGTCATGCTTTGTGTTTAACTGATGGAACGTGTCACAAAGTGTGCAGTGATGGACAGCAGTGATCCATCTGAGAGCTGCGGGGAGCTTAGTCCACATGCTTTTCTGATTTTCTGAGCTTTCTGACAGCATCATGAATATTTGCCCAAACCGACACCCTTCACGACTGCGACACGTTTTTTTTTTCTCTCCCATTTTTGAACGTTTTCTGACATTGAAGACACTGAATTTCGAAACTCCACAGGGCGTGTAGCTTTTAAGCAAGATATTTTACCAACAGTAGGACAGCAATTAATTATTTCCAGACATGAATCGGGGCAGCAGTTCATCCTCACGGTCTCATCTCTGTTCATCAAATCATCTGTTATACCAGCACACGTGATTCCCCAGTATGAGGTTGAGCGCAAGACTCATGCAAACTGAGGGTGGGCTCAACAGAAAAAAGATAGTTTCAAGCGCCTGGGAAAACATAAATATGGCGGTTCATCTTGTTGCAAAAAACTTTGTGAAGTCTTTCTCTGTTATAGCACTGCCCTTACTCAGTTAGCCCAAATTGTACATCTTAAAAAACTTTTCTATTTGCTGTAATAGTGCACCTTTCTCACAGAAGCTAGAAAAGCACAGGTGGGACAAATAACATTAAATCCGCAGTGCACAAACACTGACACAAACACTGTTGACGCATGCTTATGACAAAAATGTAATTGCCACATGGCCTAGTCTAAATATTTTACAAATGCCAACCTGTCTAAAAGCAGTAAGGTGACGTCCTCAGTCACTTGCTCTCAGTCGCTTCTCTTCCTTTAGCACTCCTCTTTTTCACTGTCACTTAAAAATGGAAAACTCTGGAATTCAAAAATACACAGACATTTATCTTATGTTGATAGGCCTAATCGGCATTGTGTGAACTTGTCTGGTGAAGGCTTGAATGTAATGGACGTTAATTTATATGCAAAAGTCTCTGCAGCCCTGCTTTACCAATGGCTCTGTTCCATTTAGGTCTGTCAGTAAGTAGGAACTGGCACAGCTAAATGAAATGCAACCATTCTCCAGGATGATTAGTCACCTCAATGTCTTACAAGTCACTTTGTACACTTCAAGAATGTTATATCAAGATTTAATACGATTCAGCAGCACTTTTATGGGACACAAATGCAATTGCACAACACTGCACACACCCCCACTGTCCCTGCCCTGGGAAATACTGCAGGGATTCAATAATGTGTGGGAGTAATTTTGGGATTCACCACCTTTCAAACCATTTTAGTGTCTGACACAGACGTCCAAACAATGGTACATTTATATACAAGCGTAGATTTTTCTCTGTATTTCTTATGGTGGCACAGATGATGTCTTTATTTACTTGTTATGTTGCCTTTGTCAGAGTGGGCCATTAAGAGGACGGATGCAAAAGACTTGGCAGGTCTGCGAGGTCCACTGTGTGGCCTGTACATGCTGAGCTGTGCAGTTATTCATGTCATGAAATTAACTGGTTTTTGAAGTAAAGCCATGACCTGAGCTTCAGATAAAATCCAAACCAAAATGACTGTAAAATTGGCCTACATTACATACAGAGAATTTAAAAAATATATATTATTAAACAATGTGAATATTGATAACAGTTTAATATCAGCACTTTAAATTTGAAGATCTGCCATCAAGCAGAATCTGTTTGCTTTATTCCGCGTAGCTTCTGTGTATAACAAGCACAACGATGTAAAGAAAGAAAAACAAATGACATTGCTTCCTGTTGGCTCCTATCTGCTGCTCTCTGGCAGCGAGAAACATAAGTCATGTGCTCCACCATGTCCTCATCATCAGTGGCAGTGGTACAGGGTATGATGGCATGGCAGACCTGGTCACAGATGGTACACTTAGGCGCCCCAGAGGCTGCCTGCTGGCAGGACACACACGTTACACAAGAAATACTGTTATCCTCTGCTTCCGCTTTAGACACGCTGACCAAACACCTCCGTCAGGTTCTCGCCTGTAGAAGTATCATTGATACGCTCTTTGGGTATCTGGCAGATATGCCTGAATAGCCCTTTTTTTAACTGAACAAATGAGCTGTGTATGAAAGTTTACAGTAGTTATAAAGGAACTGTAACAGCAGTGAATCAGTATTGCTTTGTATGCGATGAACTCAGATCTGCAAAGCTCTGAATGGAACATATGCAGAAGCATGTGTTTACTGACAAAAGAGAACTAAATATGTTAAACAGTGGCAAATGGAGGAATGTATTAGTGTGTCTTCACATCCTTAAGACCAAAAATCCTCACCTAGAGTTTTGAACTGTGCTCCTTTTCAGCCACAACATTAAAACCACTGACAACTGAAATTCATGCAATGGCAATGGTAGTTATGGCAATTGAGGTAGCTGTGCCCCTGAACAGAAAAAAAGGCCCCCACCACAAAAACTGCTCAGGAAACTCTCAAAGAACACAAAGAGCTCAAGGTATTGGCCGAACCTCCAAACTTCCATGGTCCCAATATGATCAAGCATCCATGGGAAGCACCAGAACAAACCCAATCCAAAAGATGCACTGAAACCCTGACAAACCTGTTTAGGTCCTACAAAGTGTACCTACACAATATTACTCGGGTGGTTTTAATGTTGTGGCTGATTGCTGTACATACAATAAAAAAAATCTCAGATTTGTGTGAAATCTAAAGATGTCAATAACCTTTTGTGTGACAGATAATTGCACTCTGGTGTTAGTTCTGAGTTCCTGTTGGTGGGTCTGCAGGGAGATACTGAACTGGCTCACTTTCTTGCTCTTTCCAAATTGACCTTATTGACTCAATCTCTATCTCTTTCTTGTGATAAAGTGCTTTTGGCAGATCTCATTAAAGCTAGACATTACATCTAAAAGAGGCTTATAGCAGATCTCCCCAAGGGCTTGCATCTCTTTAGCAACATCGGAAAGTTCTTGAATCAATCAGAAATTTTAAAGCCCCCGCTGTTCCATGCCCCGACAGTCTGAGGGCGTCTTCAGTCTTGGTATTTGGAGAGTACAAAGATGATATGAGCTCCAAGGAGCCAACTATAAAACTGTAAGTGAAAAAATAAATCAGAGTGAGCACTGAAATATCAACTCATTAGCACAGGAAAATGATAGCTTTTTATTTTTGGATTGGATATGAATTAAAATAGCTGTTTTTCACCACTTTGGTTCAGACTGAGGAATATAAACCAAAAGGCTTTGGTGATCCTCTGACTTGTGCCACCGTGATGCTGACCTTTGTAGTATTGAGTAAAATGTTTGGAGAACTGAAAACACTGCAATGAAGTTTGGTACAGATGTTAATGTCCCTGTCAGGAAGAATCGTAGTAACTTTACTTTGATGTCTAATTTGAATGCAAATCACAGGTCTTCCTGCGTAGTGCAAAGGACTTTGATAGCTGTCAACTATTGTTTCCTTATTTCAGAGAACCACTTCTTTTCTTCCATCAGTATACAGTAAATACACAACTGAAGCTTTCATTTGAACGTTTAGACGTGTGACAGTAGCTGACACACTGCTCTGCCATCCATGAAGAAACTGCAGGATGACTGCGAGAGGAGTGTTTGAGAGAGAGGCAAGAGCAGAGACCGCAAAAGAGATGGAAATACACTTCCTCGCAGAGTGTACAAAAACAAAACAACTTGGGCAGACTTTTCAAAGCTGCAACAACTAAATAAATAAATAAATATAATCACTAGATTTTGAAGTTATCACGAAGAGAAAGATTTTAATAATTTCTAAGAGAAATGCTGCCAAATATAGTACTTACCCCAAAATTAGAGGAACAGCGAGGGAACTTGAATCATAATGAAATTACAACACTGAAATATATATTCAAGAGTGTTTGAACTGCTTTTACTGGCTTTTTGTATCTCTCCCCCCAAAAAAGAGGGCTGCTTCTCAGTTGGTGCTGTCAGTTTCTTTTGAAGAGGATGTTGAGGCTGAGCTGATCCATCTTCTAAGCAAAACTCTCCGTCGTCAGGTGACTTAAACTACAGGTATGTCACTGCCGGAGATGGTGTTTACTCTACAGAGCATTTCTTAAAATGTCAGTACTTCTTTCTCGGTGAACCAGACTCCCCTCCCTTGTGTCACTTAGCTGCCAAGTGTTCTTTTGTGTCTAAAATGATTTATAGAATATTTCCTGCTCCAATTTGTCTTGACCTCCATAGTGGTGCGTTTCTCTCAGATCTCATTTTTAATCGGCTCAGTCGGACAGGCTGAAATCAGAGAAGTGGGTTTGTGAATTCCCTCCTGCTGCTTGAATTGAATAACTGTCTGTGTTTACCCAAATGCCTGTTTATAAGCTCCCATGTAAACTCAGGCAAATTTGTGTACTAACTGCAGAATATTTACTATTTATTGTGGCTCTCTTTAATAAAATCTTCATCCTCTTCTCCAACAAAAAACTGTTTTCTTTCCATCTCTCTCTGACAGTCAGTACTTTACAGTCAAATTAGTTTTTTAGGCAAAGCCATCTGGTGGTCCGGGGACTCTGCTGTTTTCTATGACTGTGAAGAATGACCATCAAGTCCCTGGTGTCCTTAATGGCTAAAGTTCCTTCACATGAATAAAAGTGTCCGGCCCGCAGATGGATACTCCCAGCACCTGCGGTTTTTGGCATATCATTGCCAAAAAACACACCAGATGTATCAATGATAAGAATGCAAAAATATTCATGCCCAACTTTTCATGCAGAGACTGATATCATGCAGTAGAGCTCCAAACAATATCCTTCTCTCTACCCCGTCTTTCTTTTAGTACACACCATTTTTCAGCATTCATATTGATTCATAAACTCATTTAGATCAGAGCTAAATCATTAAGCTGTACAACTTTAAGGAAAAATGTCTGTTTTGTGATTTTTCTTTTCCAATTTTGTGTTTTAAGATTGTCCCAGGTTTTCGTTAACAAGAGAATTTTGAACACACTTTACATTTTCATTGGCCCAGCACAAAAACCATGAAACAGAAACTTCTTTAATGAAGTTGCACTTCTGAGTGAAATAAACAGCTCATTACTCAGTAGCAAGATATCTTCAAAAGACACCATAAAACCAACTGACTGATATGAATGATGATACATTAAAGATGTTCCAGTGGAAGAAAAAAAAAACATGATATGAATGGAAATACAGCACATAAGAGAGGATTATTGACATTGTATCCTGCTCTCTCTGGCTTGCCGACCACTTGTTACTAAGAAATGAACAGTTCGATGTCTAGGGCCCTAGAGGCTAATGAAAAGGAGCTTGGCCAATATCTTAATTGGGAGTCTGGTGCATTTGAAAGTAACAGCAAGGATCTGTTCAGGCACACAGCTGGTAAGAGTATATACCTACTTGATTTGTTAGTGGCGACCGCTACAAAACAGCTCATCCATCGTAGTCATTGGTCTTTGACATCAGTCTGTTTGATGTTCAGACACGGCCACTGAAGCTTTGGCAACAACAACCCTGGACCCCCTTGTTAACCTGATGAGATGCAGTGAGGTTTCCCTTGAAGAACTAGGCAAGCCAGGACTCATCTCACTAATCAAAGGACCTCATTGTAATAATAATAAAATAATCTCAAAATTGTCTTTATAACATAACAGACCACAATACAGACGTTTAACAGGAAGGGAGGTTCTGGATTGAACCTGTTGTTCAGCTGAGGCCTCTCTGAGTGGACTTAGCATGTTCTCCCTGTGTTATTCTAAATTGGCTGTAGGTGTAAATGTGAGTGTGAATGCTTGAAATGACTGGTGACCTGCACAGTGTGTATCCCACCTCTCTTGTTCTCTCATTAGTTCTATAGAGGACCCCTCTTAGTCCAGTGGGTTCTTGGTCACCTACCTGGCTAAGGATGATTTCTTGCATCCTGGCTGTTCCAAACTTCTTCAGTGTCACAATCATTAGCTCCTTTCAGACATGCAGACCTGTCCATTAATCTGACAACATCTGATCATGTTGGCTTCATGTCTAAATGAGTCTCCTGTAAAAGCTCCTACTATGTCAGACCTGGTAACATTTAGGTATCACTTTTGATGTGACACTAGTGACACTGCATGCTGTCGCATTAACAGAAAGACATGCGCAAGACTGTAAAGTACTAACAAATCGTGTTCCTGTACAACTAAACTACATTCTCAGTTATGTTTTGAAGCTGACGTTTTGAACCTAGGAAAACACATGACACACCACCTGATTATATGTTGTTTATCAGGAAAAAGTCTCACTGTTATTCCTTCACATCCATATGTAATTTAACAGATTTATCAACATTAACAGCATTTTAAATTGTTAAGGATCCCCTAAACAAAAAACTTTTACAGAAGGAATGAATGCTTTTCTTTCAGTGAAGAGCTCCTTTGTTCTACTTCAAGAAATTTGTGCTATAAATTGGAAGCCACAATTTCATGTGCAGTATTTAATCAAATGTAATTTAAATATTTTTTGGTCTATTTTTTTCTGTAGCTTATGATAAAAAACAAAACAAAACTAGGAGGAAACATTATTTTGTGTTACTGGGACAAAAATAATTCATTGTGCTCTGATTAATGAGGAGTATTCCCAGAATGTCCAACATTTAATTTGTTGTTCGAACCATCCAAAAAATGTTAGATACATCCAACATAATGCCAGTCTTGATAGCAAATTTCTGGGCTGCTTTTTGCTGAGGATTACAGAGACTTTCTTGGACTTCACGGCTCATTATTTTTGATCCACCTGATCACAAACTAGTAAAGTAAAAGTAAATCGCCGGAATACTTTAATAAATGAAAGATTTTTGTTGTTGATTTTTAATTAATTTGCAAAGAAAAGCAAACAAACGAAAAAAACAAAAAAAACATGTTTCACTAGTGATAACTAGGGTATTAAGTGTGGATTGATGGGTAAAATGCCAATTTTAACAATTTAAATGAAAGCTACATGTGTCAAGTATTCAAGAAGTGGTAAAAGTCTCAATAGCCTTTATAAGCCTCTCCTGATTGGAAGGTAATTGCGCAGTGGGCGGGATCTTGGCTCTGATTGGTCAACGTCTTGTCAGTCAAATCGTTGACACTGCGGGCGCGTGAAGTTTATTAAAGTCCAGACAGGTGAAGTGAAGTGACGTCAATAATGTTTGATTAAAGAGCCGTCGTGTTGTAAAGAGACAAACACTGTCAGCAGCTTTCATTGCCACACCTCTAAAGATATCCTGGCAACCAGTTATAGAAAATTAACACAGTTTCAAATGAAATACAAAAGTTTTCTGTGTTACCGAGTTACCTGCTGCGTGTTTATGCTAGCTAACTCTCGTCACACAACAGCAACAAATGGAACATTTTGCAGAATGGATAAGGACCACTTCATCTCCACAAACAAGCCTGGACTTCTTCAAGAAAAAAAAGGTGAGTCAAACACACCCTCTGTTTCGTTTATCTTTCTTCTTAGTGGTAAAACGTTTTACCATGGCTGTGTGTTTTAAAGTACCTGGTGTAAAGTTATATTCTGAAGATGTCCACACACACACATTAACATAGAAAGAGGCAACTGAGGCTTTGGAAATACCCTAAAGTTATATTTAGTGGCCTCTCAGTCACTTGTTGACTGATGATTTGTGTTTTGATATGTTTCTGTTCATGTTTTGTAAACTGTGCAGCATTATGAGTAAGCAGCTTTAAAACATATTGAAGGTTTTTATCATATTTTTTATGCAGTGTGCTGAATATGTATATATTTAAAGATGTAAGTCATGTATTTGATACATGCATTGATGCTTTTTCAAAATCCGAATTTGCTTTATTGCCAAGCATGTTTTCACATAATAAGAATTTGACTTGTTGTTTTGGGTGCATAACCGTAAACCCTGACAAGCATACAATTTAAAGAAAGATTAAAGAATTAACAGTAAGTGCAACAACACAAATGAGAAGTAATAAGAAGGAACTTTGTAGTCAGAGACCTGTTTAGTATTCAAAACCTTTATCAGTGAAGCTTTGTGGTATGTTAAGAAGAGGCATAAGAAATTACTAGTCATGCAATTATGATATGTGCATTGTTTGCTTTTGATTTGGACATAATTAGAATTGAACAACGTAAGTAAAAGGAGACATTGTCCTACTTTATTAAGATAACTCGTCTGACTTCTGAAACATTCTGGCTGAAATTAGTTTCCTGTTTGGCCCCTTTCTGGCCTCAGCAATTCAAAAACACTAGGCATTATGACTGAAGGTTTGTTGGTCCCTCTCTTATAATGTATTCTGTAATATAAAGCAGTAAGTCTGCTGACACGGAGGACTCAGACAAACAAATACAAAAGAAAAATCTGAAGTCTGCATCATCCTACCTTGGCTTGACTTTTACCCAACGCCATATCACCTAGCAAGGGGCCTGTCCAATATGAGCAATACTTTATTTTAAAGTGAAAGCCAAAATTCTGCTGTTAGTCTTGCAAACATGGCAAGGAAAGATAAAATAATTGCAACCATGAGTTAAAAAGTCCTGTCTGGGTGTATTATAAACAGCTGTGCATTGTTTTGTTATCTGAAAAGACTTCAAACTAATTAATCTGTTACTCAGACTGGACTTCTGGATTGCAGAAGATGACTAACCTGTGCCTAAAGTAAAACAACACAGCCCTGTTGTGTTAACTCAGAGCTCTTTATACACTGTGTGCACAATTAGGCAACTGAGTACTCTGACCTTGTCATTATTTCTATGCACATTTTCCAACTCCAAATCATCTAAAATTAAGTGCTTATTGGATTTATTTATTTTCAGGTAATATATATTTGTGTAATGAGGGAAGGACTGGCCTAAAGTGATTAACCCCTTACATCAAAGACATATTTATTTGGCAGCTTCACTATCTCAGGTAAAATGGGCCAAAACAGACATTTCAGGTAGGTGTGGCACTCTTTATAAAGCTGTACTATTGTGGCGTGATGACAAGACAATCAAAAGGTTTGTTGCAATTAGTCAACAAGGTTGCAGATTAGAGGAAAAGGTACAAAAGACTTACATTTTAAAAATGAAATGTGAGACTAGCAAGAACCCATTATCCTCCAGTACCAGGCTGAGACATGATCACCACTGAGTAAGATTCATTAGTCAAAGCGTAAAGTTTGAGCTGATAATTACCAGAAGACAGATTTCCAAAGGTTTTATGGACATAAGAAATGAGATGGACTCTTGATGGATCGCTGATGGACACAGGCCACTTAGAGTCAGGAACCTGCAGGGTACTGGTATGGACTGTTATCATTAAGGATCAGCGAGTGGGCCCTTTTTGTGTTGAAGGTGGACTGAAAACCAGCCACTGCCAGTTTCTGAAAAATACTTTCCTCAAGCAGTGGTACATGAAGAAGTCCACCGCACTGACCGTTGAGAACTTGAGGACCCTTCTGAAACTTGAGATTTACAGTGAGGGACGAAAACACAGCTCTTTGAAGAGCATTTGGGATTCTGTGGTTGCTGCTTCAGCACAAGTTGACCACGAAAAGATAAAGAAGATTCCGTGGATGGAAGGTTGATGGCAGTAACTGAAAAGAGCATTTGTTTGGTCACGGATTATTTTTGCGAGGTCCAAAATGTTATTTAATAGTGGTTTCTATCCTCTGGTCTTTAAGAGTTGTATTTATTTGACTAACATACATTTATCCGTCTTGTGTGTTCTTTTCTGTATAACTTTATATTTTGTTACTATTCTGTCATTTGTGCTACTGTATCACATTGTTATTGACCTGCCAAGGCACTACAGATGCTAGTCAGCTTGAATCTATAATCTAGTATGGTGCATCAAATGTTGCTTTTTTGTTAAAGTAGAAAATTTGAAGGTCAGGTTGGGAAATAATTATTTTTCTAATTTAGCTGACAAATAATTCTGCAGTTAATAATGGTGCACACTTATATATTCCCCAGAGAAAGACAAGCTTGTGAAAGTCCGTAGTTGGACTAAGCCTTCCCCCGTTCTCTCCACCTTTGCCGATCTTGTGCTGTCCTGTGCCAGTGTCTCTCTGTTCTGTCGAGGTCGTCTCGCCATCTTGTTTTTTGTCGCCCTTTGTTTCTTGTGTGACCCCTCGGCGTCCATTGGGTGATCCTTGTCGTCCATCGGTTGTCGGTTATTCTCACGAGGTGGCCTGACCACTTCCATCTGCATTTACTGACTGTAGAATGTCTCTGACTTTAGTTTGATCTCGGATCCATTCTGCTGTTTTTCGATCTCACCATGTGATGTTGAGCATGATCCGTTCGTGGGCACGTTGCATTGTTCTCAATTTGAGAGTTTGTTTTTTGGTCAGGTGCCACGTTTCAGCGTGGAAAGGTGACCGTCGGCAGGATGCACTGGTTGTAGACTTGGCGTTTGTGGATTATTGGGATGTCTTTGTTCTTGAAGATTGCACTTGCAAAGGATTGCCAACCCATTATTGTTCTACGTCTAAGACAAAACTCACTGTTCCTTTATTAAACATTCAGGTTTGATCTTCAGCAACATTTTGGAGAACATTGTGTTGTTCAATAATAAAATTAATCCACATGAATGTAGTATGTCTAATAATTGTGAACGTCGTGTAGCAAGGATAAGGAAGACTATCCTAATTTAAGCTCTTTCATTTGACTTCAGGACACTGAGTCTGAATCATAACCCACTTCACTAATTTTGCCATCCCCACCCCGACCTGTCCTGCTATCCCTCTCCCCTCATCCCTACTCCCAACCAATTGAGGCAGATGGCTGCCTTCCCTGAGCCTGGTTCTGTCGGAGGTTTTTTTCCCCCCTCCCTATCCTAGGAGGTTTTTTGGTTCCTTCCCACCGTCGCTGACTGCTTGCTCAGAGGGAATCCAAAAGCATTTTAGATTGTTGGGTTTTCTGTTTCCTGTTCTTTCTGCTATGTAAAGCGCTTTGTGATGACATGTGTTGTAAATATGTGCTATATAAATTGAATTGAATTAATTTTCTAACCTGGATACTTGGTTTCTGTAAATGTGGGAAGGGTACAGAGCTTAAGGAAAACATTCCTTATGTCAAATTATGAATTTCAATAGTAACATCATCATTTTGTGCTTATAAATGGGCATCTTTGCTCATCTTAATAGCACTCGGGGCTCATCAGAGATCATCCCTACAATTTATTTACATTCACAGTTTGACACTAATGAAACTTCTCATTCGATGAAAATTTGATCAGGCCAGCCGTTGCAGACTGTCCTGCCAAATGACTGTGGAAGGAAGTACTGCTGTGCATTTCCTCAATATCCCCCAAAAAGAGCCTTCAGTGGTGCAAATACTCCGCTGTCATATTAAAATGCATAAATACAATAATTTCTAATATAGAGTCGTGGTGCTGTCTTTATATCCACTCACATCTGGGAAGCGTGGTCTATAGAAATTTTCAGACAGATTAGATGGCGGAGGTAGTACTCCAAAACAAATTTAATTTGCCACCTGAGAGAATTCTGACATCCCTAAAAGCACTGCAGAATTTACTAAAACACAAGTAAGACAGAAAAAGCATCCTTCTCACGACACACCAACTGCGTTCGTGACAGTAGCCTTTAAAAATGCAAAGAAAGAAATGTGAGTGAGACTCTAAGTGTATCACAGAAAATCCCATCAAAATCATTGCAGATGTTTCAAACAAATGTTTACACATTATTTGAAGTGGCATTCACAGGCGCCACAGTCATCCTCCTTGTGCACACTGCTTTATGCGTGCAGGAGCAGCAGAGAGGGCAGGCATCCCAGCCCTTAAGTTTTACAACTGGCATTTGGAGCTCTGATGTCAGCCCCACTGCTACACTGAGCCTGACAGCTTAGTGAATTGACAAAGATTTCATTTTCTTGCCTGAAGCACAGGCATTTTGAGGGTTACATACTGCACAGCGGAAACCATTTCTCAAACATATGCCAACATGTTTGAAATATGGGACACTGATGCTTCAGAAGTGCATGTAAAGGACAGTGTGAGAAACAAGGCAAAGGCAGTGGATGATAGCCAAACGAAGGCCCATTGTAAGCACTTCCTACTTGCTTATTCAACAAACAACCTACAAACTTTGCAAAACTGTCACCTTGAATGCTCCAGCAGGGTGTGACAACAAGGTGGAACAGCGCTTATTATATGTTGCAGGCATTGTAGAGCAAATACAGTCTGTAGCTTCAAATGTAGCACAGTGTAACATGTCATTCAGTGGGTACCCATGAATATTCATCCAGACTCATTCTCTTCTGAAGATGAATAGAGTTAGCATCTTTTGTTAACTCCTGTAGAGGAATCTCTGAAGTGGAGGTCAGTAAACAAGGAGGCTGAAACCGAGCAGAGTGACTGCAGTCAAAAGGTTGGATCTGATGACATGTTCACTGTCAGATTAGGTGATGGTAGAGTTCCATTTTGTTTTTCTGTAACTTGCCTGAAATGCATACGAGACTACACGGTGTCAGTTATTATTTGACCAAGGACTCCTCACACTCATGGAGGGGAATGATCTCTGTGCCCCCAATCTGAGGGGCTCTTCTAGGTTCTCAGCTCTAAAGTTTGTCCTGGAGTTTCAGCTCGAGGACAAACAGTGAGAGCAGCAGTGAGGGTCAGCCAATATGAGAAAGAGAGAACTGCACCTGGAAGGAAGCAGGATAGACGCTACACCATGAAAGTGATGTGATTTTCTTTCTCGGGTCTGTTTTTGGCATTTTTTGCTTCTCGTGTGATTACATTTTTATTAGTATCAGCACTTAAAAAAAGATGTTTTTTTAATTGAGGATGTATTTCCTGTGAGCTACGTCGTTCTGCAACAGTCGGTCAGAGTGGGTATGCAGCGCTCCACCTCCACTTCCTTGCAAGCATAGTTGGCGTGCCAATTATTTTATTCTTTTCTCACAAACGCGGTGCAGTTTTCATGGTGATAAGATGAGAGGCATAGTTGGCAAGTTCTGATAGTCCACAGACTGTCCATAAAATAGATACAGAAAGCCAAATATTGAATAATTTTACTAGTTGCTACAGTCAGGGTAAACCCATGGACACCACAAAACCTGTCTCTAAAAGATGTTTTACCTACACAGACCGAGTGAACCAACACGTCCAACTTATTAAAGCATCTCACCCACTAGACATTTTTACTAAGGATTCAAAGGGCCATAAATATACAATTGCAAGAAAAAGTATATGAACCCTTTGGAATTTCATGGTTTTCTGCATTAATTTGTCATAAAATGTGATCTGATCTTCATCTAAGTTAAGGGTATTGACAAATATAATGTGCCTAAAATCAAAACACACAAAAAATTCTGATCTTTCATGTCTTTGTCTTGCAATTGTATATATGGATCTAACAACCTAATTACAACATGCCCTCAAATATATACGTCATATATATATATGTCTATATTCAAATGCAACATTCATGATGGTAGTGTTAACTCAATAGTAGTATGCAGATCAAAAACACCATTTATAAATGATCAATAGAATTCCCACAGAAAGAGTGAAAGTGGGTGATTAAAATGAGCTCTGAAGTTCACATGTATCTCTGCAAGGGTTTATCCTTTTATAAGCAGCAGTGTGACATGTAAGGGTGGAGAGATGTGAACGTGTAAAGAGCTGATCATAATAAAGTGTTCCTCCACTTCTAGCTGGATATGAAGATGTACAGATGCAGTGTGTTCCAGTGATTCAGTCCTGTTGTTTTTTTTATTGCTTCTTTTCACGTCTTCCACTGCCTTGTATAGGCATTGTCAAAATATTTTCTGTTTTTCTTGTTTTAAGTTACTTTTCCGGATTTATTTATTTATTTCCTGTGCTATTGTTTCACCGTCAATATATTTAGGTGGGTGTCATATTGAGGTCAGAATTTTGGTATTGTGACAACACTACATGTAAGGACTTTCCACAGATGACACGTTGAATCACTGCCCTCTCAGCAGCACTGCTGAACTCTGCAATCTGCTTTTTCTCTGTGACACTGGATATTTGTTACTTTGGCCCAATTTTCTTTTTACTGACTTTATGTTGGTAAATCTATTATGGTGATGCAAATGCAAATTTATTAAACCTTTTCCACAAAGCTGCAGTGTGTAAATATAGTTAGATTGGTTTTCTTAACCTGCTTATTAGTATTCATGACTATCCATACCCACACTTCCTATGGATTTATACTTGCTCTTTAGGGAAATGCGACCCAGCTCTTCTTTATGGCTAGCAATGCTTCTAGGTGTTTCTACGGACTTCCTCAGCTCAGCCCCAGGCTAGATGCCTCAGGTAGACACCTCATCAAGGTGAGTGACAGGAACTTGACCAGTGAACGTGGAGGATAGCTACGATAGATACTTAAGTGATACAATTCCATAATGCATAGTTGATTTAATCAAAATATGGATTCAACTTCCATTTATAAATACATTCCACTGCGAGTGGAAGTCCTTGGGAGGAACACCTCTATATCAGGCTAAGGAAAATGTGACATATGCACTGTGCACCAAACAGTGTCAAACCTTTAACACCACCTGTTGCTTTTCAGTACAAGGTAGTGGCCTCGAAATACACAGATTATTAATGCAGTTTTACTATCAGATCTTCATAGTTTCATCACTGCTACCGTACCAAGTAGTGGTCGTAGATGTACTTTTTGAAGTTAACATAGTTTCTGTTACTTAAGTCATACAAACTTCACTTACCATACCTTTGCATCCAATTTGCTTCTTCCTGATTACAATCTGCATCTTAATGAGTATTTTAGACAATGTTAATGAGAAGCAGTGCATGATAGATGTGCTAAATTAAGTTATGTAGAAAACAGAGTGCCAAGATACTGATTATCAAGTATATAAACAAGGAATAGACGAGAAAGAAAACATCCACTCAGCCCAAATGCAGATTCTGACTAGTCAAATGTCGAGGCTTGTCATAAAGCACTTTGAAAATATTATGTATTATTGGTGGACCTTTAATCTTTTAATTATTTTTAGCTAGCTAAAAGATTGTTTTTAAAAGAAATCTGTAATTGATCTTATAAAAAGCCTTGTTCATTGTTTATTAAAGCATATTTAGTTAATTTGATGTCTGACAAGATGTTAAATATTTTGATCTGCACGGAGCACAAAATCCTCTACTTTGCCTCTTCTGTTTCTTTGTTTCGCTTTTACTGACTTTTTTACAGGGCAGCGAAATTAAACTGCAGTCAGGTGTCAGTGTATCAGGAACACAGGCCTGGTAGACACAGTAATATTCTGCCTAACCAGCCGGTGTTGAGTGTTTTTAAGACCCTTGAGCCACAGGAGATTAGATTTAAGACTTAAATTAAATATTGACATCGTCACTGCACATGGTCTTGCGTGAATTGGTTTAGCTGCGCGCTGTATGGATGTATTAAGGTTCTAAACACAGGGAGTCATTTTATTGCCTCAAAAACATTTCTAATTCGTCAGTAATGTTGTTTATACCTGCTGGCAGTGATGCTGGCTCCAGAGTGGAGGTTTGAAGTGGTGCAGTGCAGGAGGGACCGCATCATTATGTCTTGCGTCTGAGAGGGAGGTAGCGAGTGAGGGGCATGGAGGGCAGCTGTAAACAAAAACCTGCTTGTTTGTAATTAATGTAAATCACTGTCAATTTAAATAGAAATGTGACTGAACACGTTTTCCCAAAGATTCCTTCAAACAGAGGGAGTGGAATATAAGCATTACATAAGACAAAACTTGTCTAATGTAACACAAATAAGCTGAAGGAGTTTAACCCTTGATGTAGAGTAGAACAGTGAAACATACACCAATCAGTCACAACATAAACACGACTTGCCTACTATTATACTTTCCAAGGTAGATTATATTTTTATGTTCTGTGAGACAAGGGTGTTGTTTTTGGGTGGGAAGAGGGTCCCACATTTTAAAGTTTGTATTTAAATGGAGCAGGGTTCTCCCAAAGGGCCGGTGACTGTCGATTTTCTCCGGTTAGTGACCTTGATGACGCCGGCTACCTCGGGCTGGTCTGACAATTTCTGTGCTCCGGATATTCGGGTCCAATTAATGACGAATATCCGAATATTCGGCTCGTGCTGCGGGGGTGGGGTACGGACAGACGGACGGGCGACTTTACTAGAGTCCGCAAAATACTGCTCCATCTCCCGCTTGGCACTTCCATCTTGCTCCTCAGGGTGTTCATCGTCGGAGTCCGACAGCGTTGGCATGTCCTCGCCATTTCTTTCTGTCGGCTCCGAAACAAATAGAAAATCAAGTCTTCTTTAGTCGCCAGGGGAAAGAATGTTTTCTATTTGCTTTTTGTAATTTGTCACTTGGTTCGTATAGGATGGGATGTATTTGAATGATCATATTCTTGTTCACTGTCGCCTAATTTTTGACTTGGAGAATTCTTCACTTTTTATAATTGGTCTTGCAGTGTTATGTAACATGTTAGAGAAGTTTGGGAAGACAAAAAAAGTCTTGGAATGGCCTTGATTGAGAGAGTGATTTTTGTACTTCTTTTATGCACTTAAATGGGCTGAAAATGCACTTACAGAGGTTGCAGATTTCAAACATTTTCCGGGGGAGTATTCCCTCGGTTTCCTCTAGAAAGGTTGTGCACTCGTTCTCCCCTTACATTGTTTCTCTCTCCCCTTACTCTGTTGAAGTTGGGAGAACCCTGATGGAGGTAGCCTGTTTGAAGTGCATTCGGAAGTTGTAGAAGGGAACTTACTGGACAATTATGGTTGAGAAGGGAGATGAGGGAGAGATGGAGAAGAAGATGATTATTGTTTGATCATGTAATGTAGATCTACGGTAGCTGTAACATTCACTTTGGTTTTCCTAACATTATTAGAATGCTTCAATTTTTTTTTTTTTTTTTTTTCTGTGGTTCATGTTATTCTGTGGCCTGCGTACAAGGTGATATTACTGCTCAAATCAGTGAAGCTACATGCAGGTTTTGAACAATTACTGTAGATTCCCCTTGCAGCAGTTTTGACTCATCAAGCCATGGACATGGGACCTCTGAGGGTATAATGTGCTCTTTCTTTGGTGTCAAAACTCGTCCTTTTAAGGTGGAGTCTCCTTCAGTTGGGCTTGTTCCAGTGAATCCTGTGGATTAGATTGTGGTCTGGTAAATTTGGAGTTCCTCAAATTGTTCCTCAGCAGTTTCTGTGATGTGACAGGACGCATTGTAAATGTATTTTTACCTGTCAGTGGTTTTAATGTGCCTGATCTGTGTATGTGCTCCAAAACTGACATTGAGTGGATCAAGCAGCAGCCAGATGTGACAATGCAATGACAATACATAAATATTTTCTATTTGACTGTGCCGATGTGCTCAGCTACTGCAGCGACTTATCAATTCCTGCATTTTCCTTACAAAAAAATGCATTTAATGTGGTCGTTCTTTACAGTGAAATCGGTAGTTAGTTTATGTTCCTGAATATAACTTAATACATTTTTATAAGTATATTTTCTGCATATTTTGAAACACATAAAAAAAACACATTTATTATACATTAACGAAGCTTGGGTCAGAAGAGCAGTCTGAAAATGAGGACCGTTGTTATTGTATGCATCTTATTATGCAATAAACTTTTAGCAACTAAAGCAAGAAAAGCATATGGAGGAGCTATGTTAGAGGCTTTTAGCATGCACAGGGGAATCGGTTGCTTGGAATTGGTTAAAAAGCTGCAGAAGCATGTAATGAAGCTGAACAGCGGCCCTTGCCTGCACACACAGGACTCATTACACTGTTGGCTCACTTTGACATGGCTCAGCGCTATTTGCAAGCGAAATACCAGTATTCCTATAGCACAGACTTGTGTCACTTGTAGTAGATGAGTTGAATTGCGCCTGCTCAGTTTATGCATTCTAATAATGGGAACTGTCTAGAATAATATAATTAAAATCTCCGAAGAATTAGGGTGTGTGAACATTTCCACTTGCAGCCATATAGTACTAGAAGTTACACTTTATGTTTTACATTGTTTTACAAAAAAAGAATATCACTAAGTTCCGTGCAGTTAAGGAGTGCTGTGCAGATTTAAAATTTGGAGGAGGAATAAGCGCTGAGATTGGATGGCCACTTGGTTTACTGAGTTTAGCTTTTAGGATAAGTGGCCTGCTTGTTCTCTTCACGGATGCCTCTGGATCTGGAGCTCCACATCCCTGATCTGCAGCCGCTGGCCTCATCACCTGCTGTCCTGCTATCGCTACCCCCTCATCCCCACTCCCAACCCAACCGGTCGAGGCAGATGGCCGCCCTCCCTGAGCCTGGTTCTGTCGGAGCCCCCCCCCT
>OMNN01031617.1:0-20742 GCA_900302755.1 Chromis chromis | reverse complement strand
CTCCCCCCCTTCCTTACAATGTTTAGTGCTATGTGATGACATATGTTGTAATTATGCGCTATATAAATAAAATTGAATTGAATTGAATATGTATTGAAGAAAAAGTTTAATGTGTGCATCCCTAATTATACATTCATGTGTGAATCCGGAGCTGGTCTTGCCTGATTTGAGTTGATGTAGTAATTAATATGGGAGGTGTCACTGTACAAACAGTGCTGGACTGCCCCATAGATCGAGTCCATGCTAGTCTCCTAAAAGAATTGGAGGTGCTCTGTGAGGCTTCTTCCAGAGGGACTGTGTCTAGCAAAGGTTTGCTGTACCACTAACCCTACATGTTTTTGCGAAAGATGATGAAACATGAGATCAGCTCCAGTAAAACCCCAGAGAAACACACGACCCAAGAAGAGAAATCAGGTCATGTACAAGAGATGGTAAGCTGTACAAGTATGACTGGCAGAGACTTCTGGGCACAACATGGGGAAGGTAACCGGCATGTGTAACCTCGAAATAAAGGATATCTGAAAAAGAACATTTTGGGTTGATCAGACGTAGAAGCCTCAAGGAACCCATGTGAAAGCTGAAAATAATCTAAACAGGAGGCAGTGGTGCAGCTGGGAAAACAGTACAGGGATAACATGTACAAATAGAGACATTTTCACGCAACTCTGAGTGACATTCAAGAGGACAAAGACAAACTTCAGCCGCTGTTCTCCTACATCTCTGATCACGCACACACGCACAGTTTATGAGATGATATATATTCATTGTATGGTTATGATAATATGTACATATTTCTGTATGTGCCTGATTAAATCATGAACATAAACAGAAAGATGGTTTACTTTCTTTTACTCTACATTTTCAGCTATTCAGAGGTGAAATAAAAAGAGGAGCTGTCTCTTGATTAGAGTGTTTACTCTCATTTATTTTTTATATATCTCCGGGTTCATCTCAATGCGGCAAAACATAGCGTTGCTCCATTTTAATTTAATTGGGGAGGCTGATCTGAATATTCATTAATTGCTATAATAAACCCTAATGATAAAACTCTTCAGTTTTCCCTTGAAAACTGAAGAGTAATTTGGCAGTTCCAATCTCATTTGTCTGTTTCCATTCACAAAAAATAAATGGATAAATGCATTATTTCATCTTGATTAACAATGTATTAATAGAATATGAGTAATTTGTTGAGTGCCAGTGCAGATACATGAAGCCACTAAATGGATGAGTGGCTGTCCTATCCCCTTGTAAATTGTATTACAACATAGTTTCCTGGAGTTTTGTTATTTTTAAATAACAGTAAAATTTCGTACAGCAGCTGTGAAAGCTCAGTGCACTGCAATTTAAGAAACTGATCCCAATAGACAAAACATAAGCAAATGAAGAATATCTTTACCATATGTTTGTGCAAGGATTAAACAAACAAGGTACTTTGCTAAACTTTATGAAAAGATTACGCAGAGAGTCATGGGGACTGAAGATTGCCAGTCAATTGCAGGGCCCACACAGACAGACAGACAGACAACCATGCATGCTGACACTCCCACACACAGCCAGTCAATTTAGAATGACCAGTTACCCTGCCATGCATGTGTCTGGACTGTGGGAGGAAGTTGGACCATCTGGAGAAAACCCATGCAGGCAGACAGAGAACATGCAAACTCTACACAGAAACCCTCCTTGCTGACCATCAGTTTCAAACCCAGATCCTACTTGCTGTGAAGGAACGTTTCTAACTGCAGCATTGTGTTGCTCCAAGCTAAACTAACCTCCTCCTGACTGTTGTATTTCTGCATACTTCCCATGTCAGGGACCCATCAGTGTTCTTGTCAGAATGTAACAAGAAAGCAAATAAGTGTGTCTCCCAAAATGTGAAATTAATCCCTTAAATACCCCCTCAATTGAAAATCTTGTTTTAAATACAGTTAACATGTCTATATGGCAGAGCCGGCCCTATTTTATATGGCGCCCCAGGTGAGATTTTGTATTGCGCCACCCTCTGTCAGTGATTCACATGCTGTAGCAAGTGGCGTGGACGATTGATGCCCGAACCATCATTTGAATCAATGTGAGCTTTTCTATTTTAAGAGTTAATAGTAATAACTAGTTTTAATATTGTAGCGATCGCAGAGGTGGTAGCAAGTACGGGAATGTTGTGCTCCAATGCATTATGGGAGTTCAGGGTTATTAATGTTGTCAGCACCATGAGTGTGTAGTGTAGCGAGGCTTGTGGCTACCTGTCACTGGTCTCAAATTTCATGTTTGATATAAGGTGTGAAAAACTGAAAGAAACTGTTCTGGGGTAATATGTAGAAAAAAATACAATGTCTGTCTCAAATGCCTTTATTCCCCACCGCTCTGTTCAATTTAATAATATTAAAGGTAATTATTGTCCCAATTTTGTGGCGCCCCCTGGAGGCGCCCTGAGCATTTGCCTATATTGCCTATTGGAAGGGCCGGCCCTGCTATATGGTGTATTGTTAAGGCTGAAAGTCACATCATGAGCTACATAAGCAGTGGCCACAATGCCTGATCTTTCCCACCTTGAAATTGCAGTATACTGATGATGGTCTCAAAAGCACGGACTCGGACTTCTGGCGTTTTGCACATAACTGACTTGCAGAGTGGGGCTTTCCACTGTTTTCCATCGTTCTTCAGAATTTGTCTGGTTTGAACATGTATGTCTGAATTACTCTATTATTACAACTTGTGATTGTGTAGTGTAGAGTAGTTTTACAGTGTTTGAGCAGAGCTGTGGGTGAGGCGGTATGTTCGAGCTGCAGAGGGTCAGGTGGGACTTCATACTCATGCACATTTTAAAGGAAGCAAGTCATATTAAGAAATAAATTGATTACTTTTACCGATTATTCTTACGCTTTCTAAATATTTAATTTTGACACAAGTTTTTTGGGGTGTAAAATTGTTGAACTCTCTTGACCATAGTAAACTTTAATAATAAAATAATTTAGAAGTTTATATTTTCAGAACACAGAACATTGCCTGAATGAAGCATCCTATTTCAGGCCATGTACTTCTTTCACAAGTCAAATGATTGATCTTATATTCATCCAAACTAAATGGCATTCCCCTTGTTCACAAGTGTCATATTTGCACTGTCTGTAAACATCATTCTACAGTCGGTCAATAATGTATTTTCTTCTGGCTACAAGTATTACCTGCTCTCTGATCCACAATGAAAATGTGTTCCTTTACAACATTTCTCAGTCTTCGACATTCATAAACTATTCCTTCCCAAGTCTCAGTGCTTGACACCACTCAGGCTCAGAGGGGATGAGGCCTACACACAGAATAGCTAATACAACTACCACCAGCTCAGAAATAGAGGAGTAATACCAGAATCCCCGTCTTGTCATTTCTCACAGGCTTAGTCTCGCTTTTATCCTTGATGTACACTGTATCCTGATGTAATGCAGCATTCATGTCTCTTTATCCACTGTGTACCTCGGCTGACTCAGCAATAGAACATTTCTCAATGGAATTATGTTCCTGAAAAATCTTGAAGGACATTTTTGCTCAACACAACATGTCTGGAGCAGCTTTTCAAGTAGTGATCGGCGATCTGTAGGAGGGTGAAAGATGAGAAAATGTGGCTTCATGGTCGGTCACTCCATCTCTCTGGGCCGCCACTGTATATCTCCATTGTTTATATTGTGCAAAATATTTATAAGTATCCCACTATTTGTCCTGCAAGTGACATTTCCAGATATTAAAGCTCATTGCAACTTTTATCAGAATAAAATTATTTATATTCTCTTAACAGGAAAGCAGTTCTTTGTGATTGTCAGACAGACCGTTAGATTTTAAAATGGAATAATCCCGTTGCAATAACAAGCATTCAACACCATGTCCAGAATGAATGAAATAGATCAAATGAATGACTTGGAGCGATGACTCTTTTTAACAAAACTCGTTTCCCCTCTCTGAAAATAAGAAGATTAGCATGTAGTTGTGGACACGTGATTGAATGAAAAAAAAGTACAAGCAAGAAGGCAAATAACAGTCATATTTACTGCAAGGTTTACACTTAGTGTAATAAAATGCTCATTTGGAATAGTTGTAAATGTCATTTTTTATAATTTATTGTAACTCCAAACAAAAATAATTTCTACAAAAAATATTCAAATAATGTCATATAATATTGATACGTGGTTCATATCTTTTCTCTCTCTTTTTAGACTTCTGATTAGTTAGATTCTGTTAAATTCTGCTTCCTGAATACTGTGTGAAGATTAAATCTCGCTAAGTGTGGCAACAATCACTCATTCCTATAACAACCATAATAGTGACTATTTTTTTTTATAATTCATAACCCCCTGGATATTATATAATATGTATAATCTCAGCGACTGCTAGTGGGCACATTAGATACAATGACTGAAGATATAATTTTAAAAAAATGCAGCAGAAATAGAATAAATGTAAAATCAAGTCTCATCTTTTGAGAAGAAATGAAACCTGGTTAATATACTATGTAGGCCTCAGCAGCAGGATCAAATGAGCACCTCCCGACCCGTCCTTCGCGTCCACATGTCTCGTCCTCGCATGGAGTCTGACCACACACATGTTGGCCATCAGTCTGACGGAGGTTAGATCCTCAACTCAATTAAGAAAAAAAAAAGAGAAACGAAAAAGTCCTTGTGGTTAAAACAGCCATTCCCTTTGAAGTGAAACAGTGGTGATTTAAGTGTTTATGCTTTTTTGGTTTGATGCACATTGCTCCAGCTCAGGAATAAAGGGAACAGTGGTTGGTATGATTATTTTTTCCCCCCTTTTGACTGCATCTCTTTTCTCTGAGGTCGCTCCCCTTTTTTCTCTGTTTGTCCTTCTTGCACCTGAGCACACACTCACAATCATAACAGTCCTGTGAGGTGTGTGTGTGTGTGTGTGTATATGTGTTTGAAAGGAGAATGGGGTTAGGTAGTGTTCTGTGGGTGTGTGCGCTTTTTAAGAGTGCTGCAGTGTGCATTTGCCGGGTCCATGACTGCGATGGCCCTCCCCACTCTGGGTCACCCTTTGCCTCACATAGACACACATATACACACACTCCTTGGTCTGAGGGGTTTTTTCGTGGCTCAGTGGGGTGTTAACGTGGCCTGCAGGTAGGTTAGCAGAGTGCAGAGCAGCAGGGTGGCCGTGGAAAGGTGCGGCAAAGAAGTGCCGTTGCAGTCCTTGCCCGCCTCGCAGCGGGACTGTTGGCACAGTACTCCCTTAAACTCTGGAGGACAGATGCACTTCTGGTTCTGGTAGCACGTTCCTCCGTTCTGGCACAGGAGCATTTCCTCGTCGCAAACGTTAGCTGTGAGCAGAGAAAAAAGGCAAGACAGAGAGAGCAGCCGAGGGAAAAAGAATGGAAAGAATGGAGAGTGAAGGAATTGCAGAGGTAAGGAGAACGGGAGAGGAGTTGGGAATAAAGACGATGCAGCAAAGTGACAGAATGACAGGTGGTTAAAGGATAGTGGGGGAGTAAAGAGCACAAAGATGAAGGAAAGATGTATGGCAAAGAGGAAGATGGGGAGGAAGATAAGGAGGGGTAATGTTAGAAAAAAACATAATAGGAAACAGATATGGGTGAAGGAGAACAATTCAGGGCAGAAAGAATAAAGTAGAAAAGAAAGCAGAAGGAAGGAAAGAGGCAAGATAAATTCTCCAGTCTTTGCCTCAGGGACTACAACAGGTAACACCTGCCTTTTTTTGTTTTTGCAGCCCTTTTTTCTGTCTGTTTTTCTTGAGCCTGCACTTTCTCAGGGTCAAGTCAAAATCATTGTATCAAACCCAGCAGAAAATACACTGCACATGTGATATTTGTTAAGTAATGATTGGAGGAACGAGAAGCATCATTAAAATGCTATAAAAGGCATTAGGAAATTCACAGAGGTAGTTGTGCAGCACAAGATACTTGACCTAAAAATGTTCTGAGAGATAATAGAGGATCAGGTTTCCATGACAAGGAATAATTACATGTGCTAACATTTTTTATTACACTGAACATAATTGGCTCTGTTGCAATTGGGGTATTTAGAATAAGATGTCAAACCTAAAACAAACTGTACTGTAATAAATTGCAGTATGTCCCATATCGTAACAAATAAACCCACAGTCAAAATGCACGCCTGCCTGCTTTTTTGTGTGTGTGTATGTGTGTATGTGGGGAGGGTCTGTCTGAAACTGAGGCCCCTGACTAGATGGTAGATGGCAGAGATAGGCGATTCCCTGTAATGGGGTTAAGGTGTGACAGGGTCATCAATTAAAGGAGCAGCTGATGCTGCTAATGAGCTACATGATCTATTCCCCTGTGACTAAAGAGAACATCAGGAGCTACACAAGCTAAGTGGACGGTGCACTCACGAGGTCCTGTGAAAGCTTGCAACATTTCTTTACCCTCAAATCTTTAGACATGAACCCACCAAAAATCAGTGTGTCTATACTCACGGTAACAGCCTTGTTTCCAATAGTATCCTGGCAGACAGTCGTCACATTTGGCCCCCGTGGCGCCGTCTTTACACTGACAAAAGCCTGTGCCGTTACACCGGTCGTGAACAGAGCCCATCTGGTTGCAGTTACACTCTGAAGAAGGGAATGGTGGTGGAAAAAAAGAGAAGAAAACATTTAGAAATTCCTGCTTCCTTTAAATTTTGGGAATTTAACCTAGAGTTGAATTGAGTTCAGCCAAAAATGTTCACATTTGTATTCAGACCACACGGTTGTTTGATATTCAAGTGCTTCAGAGCTACAATCCTGTGCCTGTGAGGTGGAGCTTCTCCAAAGTACAGAGATGTCCCAAGATGATGCAGAGATTCAGACCTGAAATTTAGGCTCTTTTCAGCTAGAAATATTTAGTGCTTTCCCCACCATGCACCACCCTGATGAAATTTCTGATGCAAAAGGCCTGTTTAGAGCTTTTTTATGCAGTATTTGCAGATAATGTGAAAAATTAGATGCTGTCTGGACTAAAAACTACAGCGATTTAAAAGACATTTCACTTTTCATTTTAGATCCCGCAGGTCTAATTTTTTCAGTAGAGCGCTACTACACAAACTGTTTGAAGGTCTGCTAGAGGTTAAATTAGCAGTGTTTCAACAAAGTCACTGCCATGGGTTTCCTAAGAACAACACCTCACATACAGCCTTGAAGAGAATGACTTCTTTCCCATCTTACCTTTAAAAATACATACAGATGTCTTTTATTTAATAGAATAAACGAGAATAAGTGTTAAGAACATTAAGCAGTTGACTGAGTTGACAAGTCTTTTGTCAACTCTTGTTGTGCACCTTAATTAAACAAGCTTAAGTTCAGTATGTTGAGATCCAAGATTCTGATTCAAGTGAACTATCAAATACTACAAACTTTTCTCTGAGAAAACTCCTTAACTCTTCATCTCTACTTACCAGTCATACTTTGTTCATGTGCTCAAACAGATTTTTGTTGAATGCCAGAGCTTTTTACATTGGTTGCACTGGTTAATACTGGAGAAACAGGAATAAAGGTGCAGATAAATATTTTCTACATTTAACCTGTTTTTCATTAGGATGATCTGGTATCTCCTCTTTGGTTGTATCTTAAGCAGTCTGGTGCTGAAATGCTGTGAGGAGGGGGGGCCGCTCTGCCGTCAAGTACCTGTCATCGTACAGGACACGTTTCTTCCTCTTTTACCATTTCAGTTCGGAACGTCGATGCTCTGACAGCAAAAGCACTGTTCCCAGCCTTGCTCTGGCTGCAGTGATAAATGTAATCCACAACGTTTTATTAGAACTCAGTGTTTCACACAGTTAGGGAATTATATATATATATTATATGTGTTGGTTGGTGGTGACTGATGTGAATGCTGAGACTCATGCAGTTTTAAGGGGCTGAGAATAACTGGTTGTTTTCTAAAGTTACAGTTTACAGATATCCTCGAAATGCACACTCTTGGTAGATGCTACAATTTAACTATAAACAGTTCAGATGCATCCTAAGAAACTGGATAGGCAGCTGTGCACAGAGATACTCTAGTCTCCACTTAGTTACTGCAGCAACTCAGACAGGTGTGTGGCCAGAAATTAGTTTGAAAAGAGTGAAAGAAGGCGTTCTAATATAAGAATTGCCTAAACTGTATGACTTTATCTACCTGAACAAGTTGTCCTAGCAGACAGACCTGCTAAATGTCAAGTGCACAGATGTAACCAATGAAAATGTTTAGTTGCATTTGACAAATATTAGGTTGCACTCTGGAGCCCTGCTGCGACCACGTGCCAAATCAGTCTCTGACAGATTTACAAATACAAATATTTAGACTCTAGAAACCTCATTCACCCAGATCTGGCCTGTTCTGAGTGCTTAGAACACAGTGTGGCTCAGCAGGAGCTTTTCCCTCAGGCGGTTTGTGTGCTAAACGAGGACACTTCTCAGCGACTGAGCCCCCAAATCAGCTCAAACACTTGATAGACAATCATATTCTATTTTATAGTTGTATAGACAGAACAGAGGGGTAGAGATGTATTCTTCACACAAAATTTTCATAGGACATGACTGTATCACACCTGATACTTTTATTTATGTCTGCATTACTGTATGTATGTACAGTACACTTAAACTTTTTGCACTATGCTTATAATTAGCATAAATGGGTGGCACAGCGGGAAAACAATTTACTGCCATTGTATTTACCATTGTGTATGTGATTAATTAATCTGACACTTGAAACTGATATTCAAATCAGTTGGCAGCAGATCAGAGATGGTAAAAAAAAACTGCAGAGCTGCATATTTGCACTGCATTTGTCAGTCAGCTAATGATGAATTAAAGTTTCTCTCATGGCTTGTCTTTTACCCAAGATCTGCTTAACTAATTTTCATTATAAAATATTCATAAAAGTAAAAAAAACAAGCCAGATTAAAACAACCACAGCAATGCGGTTGGTATCCCTGTTTGTGGGTCATGTGCATTAATATTGGGATTCTGTGTGAGCCGCTGTGAGAGAATGTGTGTGGAGAATGTGAAGCTGTGCAAAATTTGTGTGCAAATGCATTTGTGTTTGAGTGTGTTTGGTTTCTTGCTGTAGAGGTGCTGGTGTGAACTTATTTCTGTTGCCATGCTTGGTGTGCTGGCAGATGAGCTAATGGGGCCTTATTTGTGCTGACTCCAAGGCCTGGCCCTGTGTGTGCCCCGACCGTAGCGAGTTTACCCTCCAACCCCCTGCAGTCCACCTACAGATGGATCCAAATCAACACCAGATTTTAGCTCCACAGCACTGCAAACACAGTGACCTCTTCTCAGGACATGCCCTTAATAAGACTTAGTTTAAAGAAGAGTAAATACTCAGAAAGCAAGCGAACCGTGTATATCACTATACATGAAGATAAACTATTTATCTTTAGCACAGTGACTTGTATGTTTCTCATTGTTTTGGCTCTGCACTCCAGAACATTGGTTATAGTATGAGTTTAAAGAGTTGACTTTAAGCTTTAAGGGTGCCTGAGGGTGTTCGCATCAGTATTGTGTGAACAGTGTAGGACTTCTTTAATTCATACTGTTCCACCCAGCTTCAGGACAGTAGAGCAATAGCCGTAAAAACTTGTGAAGTTTTCATGTTCAAACAGTTAACAGTTGTTGACTGGCTATGTCAGTCATCTGTGCACATTGCTGCACAACACTCTGAACCGTGAAACCTACAGTTTGAAAGGCATGTTATCTTTTAAAAACAGAAAGAAAAGTCTGATATTGTTTTTGACGTTCCTTGAACTACAGTCGTCCCTCGCCATATTGCGGTTGACTTTTTGCGGTCTCACTGTATCACGGATTTTTAAATTGTATATACCAACCAGAGCACTGTGTTCTGTATCCTCGGTGCTCCGTCTCCCGCGTATAGCATGCATTCAGCATCTCGCCATGTCCATTTCAGATTGACGTCTGATCGCTGCGCATAGTGTTGCTCACACTCAGTGAATGTGCGGAGGGTTTATAAAGCCTTAAAATATATATAAATAGGGGCGCCCCGATAGCCTAACGGTTATGTCACATGACCCAAGTGCTAAGGCGTAGCGGCTGTCCCGGGTTCGAATCCGACCTCGGGCGTTTACCGCATGTCCTTCCTCACTCTCTCCTGTTTCCAACTCTATCCACTGTCCTATCCAATAAAGGCATAAAATGCCAAAAATAAATCTTAAAAAAAAAAAGAAAAAAAAAGAAGTGTCTGATCAGTCCAGTGAAATGTATTCTGCAGCATGACAACAACCCAGACACCAATCTGCAGCAACAAGAAGAACAAGGAGTCCTGCAACACAAAGCGTGGGCACCACAGAGCCCTGATGTCAACATCATGGAGACAGTCTAGCTTTGTGTGAAGTGACATAAGAACCATCGCAAGTTCTCCAAGATGCTTGAAACAACCTATCTGTGAAGAAAAGCCGTGTGCAAGTGTTCTGAGGAGAAATGGTGCTGTTTTAAAGGCCAACTATTGATTTAGTTTTTCTGCTCTATAAAAGCATCCTCTCTTTCCTTTTAGTGCCTAAAACCTTTGTGCAGTTCTGTTTCTCAGTTGGACCAAATTACTTGTTTGAGACTAAGGGAGGATCGCTCCACATGTACTCCAAGGTCAGCATTGCACGACTACAGTTTTAAACTTGAATAATTGGTGAGGCCTGTGTGTCCCCAACTGGAGGTATCACAGTCTAAAAAGAAAAATTGTGTTACCGCAATAATAAAAGTTGAAAAATGGAACATTAATAACTTGATTTTCACAGGAATCATCAGAAGCCAAGGTCGGTCACCTCTTTCTCATCTCACACAGAGCGGCTGATGCACTGTCCTGAAGCTTGCTGCTGCAGTAGCTAATATTTCATTAGAATAACACACTGGGAAACAGCTTAATTAAAACAACACTGGACTCGGATGGTTTTGTGAAGAAGTTATGTTTGCTATTAATTAAGGTCCAACAGAAACCAAAACACAATCTGTCTTCCTGTCTCGCAGTCAAAAACGATATCAAGGGAATTTCTAAATGTACTGTCAGATTTCTAAAACACCATCAAACCAACATCAAAAAGAACATGTATTTCAGAAATGTGTTAAATATGCTCCTCATCTCTCCAGC
The DNA here is from genome assembly GCA_900302755.1 of Chromis chromis. NCBI lineage: Eukaryota > Metazoa > Chordata > Actinopteri > Pomacentridae > Chromis > Chromis chromis. Next base: position 9,650 of record OMNN01031617.1, on the reverse strand, counting down.
CTTTGAGGGGGCACGCCGGGGCAGAGAAAAGAAACTTGCAGTGGTAATTGCACAGTAACTTGAAATCTAATTGCACATAAGAGTTTTGTTATCAGGGCTTTTAAAGAATAAGGATAATCTGATTTTAAATAGACTGGCGTTGACATTCACAAGTACATGTTCAAGATGTTTCATTTTCTACAGCTAATTAGACACACAGCCTGCACAATGGCATGTTTCTATTTTCAGTATAGTTTGTTTAGCAAGACAGTGTGCAACATGTTGCAGATTACTCTTTAGGTTCTTCATCTGTGCACATAGCAATCCAATGATATTCTGGTTAATACATGGATAATGAATGCAAGTAAGTAAGTCAAAAAATTCTAAAATAATCTTTTCTGGTTTGCATGTGGCGAGGTGGAGCAGTGGTTTACACTGCCACCTCATAGCAGGAAGGTTCTGGGTTTATACCTGCTCCTTTTCTGTGTGGAGTTAGTGTCTGCTATGTTTTCTACTAGTGCTCCAGCTTCCTCCCACAGTCCAAAGACATGCATGATAGGTTAATTAGTAAGTCTAAATTGGCCATGAGTGTTAGTGTCCATGGTTTTCTTTCTGTTTGTGTTAGCCCTCGCCCCATGTTTGGGTGCAAATTAGCGAGGCCCATGTGGCTACACAGCATGGCTTGTCCACAAAAAGCTGAAATCTTTCAGAGAAGCACAATCTTGAAGGATGATTAGATGGGAAACATTCATAGCAACATGGGATGAACTTTGACCTGTCCAAAGTATAAATCACCTATCGCTCAATGTGAGCTGGGCTCCAGCTCCCCATGACTCTCTACAGGATAAAATGGATATAGGTAATGGATGGGTAGATAGAATATCATTTGGATAATGATTTTTGCTCAGATTATTTACAGAGCAAATATGTTTGCTGTCACAGATAAAGGCATTCTAACAATAAGACAGCTAACCTAATCTACAGAAACCTAGTTAAGCCCTGTTCGTACAGGACCAGTATTACCTGGGGACATTTAGAAATATGTAATAATTGTGGAGATCTTCTGTGATCTTAATTTTGTGTGAATTTGTCATGTCTGTAATTTCTAAAGTAAATATTCCTCCACAAATTACCTGCCATATTTCACCAAACACACAGGTCCTGTGATAATATTAGTCCGGTGAGAATCGCCATCTCTGGGATTTGGGATCTTTTTGCATTTTTTCCAAGGTTTTTTTCTTTTTCTGCCTCCTTCCCTCTTGAGAATTGTGGAGGCTACATTGCCAATTATAAATGAAAGTCTGGACAGCGTTTTGGGTACAAATTCGGAGGCTAATGTCGCCGCGCAGCATGGAGACCCATTCACGGAAAGAGCAAATCCATCAGACGAGTGAAATCTCAAAGGATGATTAGATGGATGACATGCATGGCAGCCTGCGGTAAGGAACATTTCGCTGTCTTTCAACAGGCTCAACAGTGATTATGTGGCAGCCTATTAATATCATATCCACAGATAATGTCAGTAAATTTGAGTAAAACACAGACTTCATTTCTGTCTTGTGAACATGAAAGACGTAGGGTTGTAATTTCTACATCACATGAGGTCCCCAGGTAATACTAGTCCTGTTTGAATGGAGTGATAGGAACAAAGCAGAATCCTCTCACATCCACTTTTAGACAAAATTAGTCCTGAATGATATGATCATCCTTTTTATAAATAAGCAGAAGCAGTAGGGCTGCAGAGGATCTGGACCTGCTCTGGTCAAGGTGAGTGAGTTAACCTTGTCCTAAATGTTACGCACCACACCCAAGCTGCAGACGAAGGGAATAAACACAACAATTTTTACAGTCATTGTCTTGTTATCCTACAACCATTATATGCTATTAAAATGAATTTCATAACAAAACACCCATTTTCATTTGCTCTATTATTTTATAAATCCGCTACTCCATTCACAGGCTCCAGGGCAGAAGAGGCATCATCACATAATAGTGGATTAATTGGTGGGGAGGATTGGCCCACTGAGAGTCTGAATAAGTTTTTAACAATTATTGCTTGAACAGAAGCACAAAGCTCAAACAGTCTGAATTACTGTCCCTGTATTTATTCCTGACATATATTCAGTCTGGGTAATTCTAGGCGAGGAAAAAAAATAGTTCTGCAAACTTTAAAAATGAGAAATGGTCTTTTCATAGTTCATGTAATGCGGTGAAAATTAAGGGCATGGAGGCGGAGGTGCAGTGCAATATTCACTGACCTTTTAGTTCTGTTTTGGTCTTCAACGCGGTTCATGAGTTCAAATATCGGGGTCTGTAGATGTAGACAAGCAGCTTTGACTTATAAAATGAACCAGCTTTGAGGAATCGCCTTGTAGAGTTTGATACGTCTATGTGTGGGCCACAAAATATTTCAAAAGTCAAACATAACTGCATATAGCTGCAAGGACTTTTCACAGCAGATGTTTTGACCTGTCATTGTAGGACAAGCAAAGGACTGTGTGAAATCGCGTTAGTCCCTACATAATTTACATTCAATACTTAACTCAACACTGAGTAGTAAACTGAGATGTTAGACACTTACCTATCATGGTCATACTATAGAGCTGCATATCTATAATTGATGAATCTAGCATTGTAGCATTGCTAGCTGAGCACCAAGGACACTGGCTTTTTCTTTCCATTGTGTGTTTGACTGTGTTATACTGCAAATACATTTATGCTCCCAGATAAACCCAAGATGTTTATGTTACTGGCTTAAGTAACCCAATACAGCCTTTCATTTAGCATTTATTTCATTGTTCTTTGTGAAGATACTTTACACACTACATGTTAAATTAACCATTGCAACACTTTCTGGTTGTAATCTCTGAAATCTAATGACTTCTGCAGCATTTGTTTCTGTCTGTCCTGTTAAAATTAGGAACGTGTCTAAGGGACTCTTCGACTTGCTCATGGATTTGCCTCCTCTGTTGAACTGTGTCTTTCAGCCCATGAGTATTTAGGGCTCGTGGGGAATGCCGTTTATTAAAAGCAACAAAAAACAAGCATCACCCTCCTGAGATGAAAAATGAGGCCAATAACAACTGCAGTTCCTCAAATGGCCTCTTGAGGCTGACTGCAAAAGCAAGTCAATCCTCATAGACCCCCATGTAAAATGTCCAACTTTACAGCAGAAATAAACATGTTTATGACCAGGAACAAAGTAATTATTTTGGTCTCAATAGCTAATTTCCCCATTCATGACAACTGTATGGGGGTGAATTCTTATATAACTCCCCAGTATAAATTGTATTAAGGCTTAAAGTCATGTATAATTAAGGCTGACAGGTGGGTGCTGTCATAGTGTCACAGTCTTTGGCCCACCTCAGCTACACTTACGTTTCACCTCTTTTCTCATTTTTACACAAGCTTGGAGTTAAGAGGAGTCAGGCACTGTCAAGATAGCAACAGCCGGAGCTGCCACATGGAGGGTTCGTCCATTTTGCTGGAGCTGAGATGGGCCTTTCAAACAACTCTGGGCCATGGACTGTCTTGCCCTTATATTTGCATAACTTTAAGCCTTAATACAATTTGCACAGGTGAGTTACATAACAGTTCACGCCCATACAGCTTTCATAGATAGAAAATTGGTTATAGAGACCACAACTTTTCTTTTGTACTTGCCTGTAAACATGTTTCTTTCTGCTGTAAAGTTGAGCATTTTACCGTGTGGGTCTATTACCGTGTTTCCACCAACGTGGTGCTAGTTCTTGTTCGGAGCTGGTTCTAGTTTGGAGCTTTGTTGGTTCAAACTCCGTTCCTCCTAAGAACCGGTTTGCGTTTCCACTGGCCAGGAGCCATGTTGGAGCCACGCTGTTACGTCACCAGAAGCCGTCTAAGCTTGTATCCATTACATAGCGGTTAAACAAACGTAGTAAGTTGATGATGATATCTTTATAAAGATGTTTATAAGGTCCGAGAGGTCCGCATTTTCCCACCGCCGGCACTTCCGCATATCCGCAACACAACTGTACCGGATTTCAGCGCAACAGTGTGTGTGTGCAAAACTTCCGTGTATCCCGGGATTCATTCCAATACATCTGATCAAACCAGAGACGTCCTGGAGAAGAAGGACACATATTATCACTTATGTGTCCTTTTCCACAGCTGATCACTGATCAGCAGCCTTCTGTGTCCCTCTGCACAGCTGATCACCGGTCACGATAGCCCCGCCCCCCAGCTGCCGAAGAACTCGGTTCTTAGCTCTGACCCAGCAAGGAGTTGGTTCTTTCTAAGAACCAGTTTTTAGAACCTGGAGCCGGTTCTTCGGCGGTGGAAACACAAAGAACCGGTTCTTAGTTAGGAACTAGCTCCGAACTAGAACTAGAACCGGTCGGTGGAAACACGGTATATGAGGATTAACTCACTTTTAGAACCAGCCTCAAGTGGACATTTGAGGAACTGCAATTTTTGGCACTTCTTAGTTGGCTTCATTTTCAGCCCCAGAAGTTGCTGCTTAATAGGAATGGATAGGAACAGAACATAGTCTAACTGACAACAGCGATAGAATCGACAGTAAAACTGTGTAGCAGCAGGTGTCATTCCACGCCGCTGGCGGACTTTAAGGAATATGAATAAAAATGGCAACAGTAAACCTTTTGGACACACATTCAATAAGAATGTTCTGTCTGATAACATTCAATAAGCTTTTATCTCAGCAGGCATTTCAGATGTGATGGCAGGAGAATCCCAGGTGTTACTAAACATATTAAAGATGGCTTTGTTCTACTATAGAACCCTGAAACCAAAGCTACTAAATGCAATTCCACCATCATTAATTTCACTGCTCACATCTGTTCTTTCCTGCTGTGAGATGTCAAAATGTCTTCAGGGAAAAATGGGCTGCTCATTTCTTTTTTCCTCTAATATCTATCTGATATTTACAGTTTCAGCTTTTTAATAAGCCAGAGACATTTACATGACACATAGACTTTTCTAAAAAAAAATATGTGTTTACATCAGTAGTAATTCCCATGCAAACCATGCTCATATTGCAACACGTTGATGTACCACACATTTCAAGAAACCTATCTGTCAGCAAAATATTTGCTGACGTTCTTAAATGACAGCAGGGTTATTAGATGGAGATTCATTCAGGGTGTTAATGTGTGTTATTAGGTTTTCCTTCTATCTTGAAGGAGCAGGTCAGATGTTTGACATTACAGTAAGTGCTCCATCCACTAGATCCTGTTTAATGGTGGTGGAAAATTGAGTTTTCCTTTGTAAAACACTATGTTATATTGTTTTGAAAGGTGGTACATAATTTTTTTTTTAATAATTATTATTCATGCATTGGCATTTTGTATATTTACAGAACAAAACAAGTCAAATTGGGACATTTTAAACCAAAAGCAGCACAGAAATGTTTCTGTATCTGCAAGAGGACAATCCATTACCAAGCCAGCAGCACACATGCTGACTCAAACATTTGAGACGGATGAGTGATTGACATCTGACGTGACTGAAACTGTTAACCTTTTCTTGGCCAAATTCTTATGACTAACATGCCTAAAACCACATCTGTTACCAGTGAAAGATTTCAGGCAAATAATGACTTGAAAAACACAGATCACATCAACAGTTCTTGTAAAGATTTATTATTAGGGATAACCCACCTCTTCTGTGTGGCTCCATTCAGTTATTCAGGATGCGACTGCGCTAAACCAACAATAAATGCTTAGTCATAACTGCCTGGTTGGAGCCACTGTCATTCCAGTGATGTGCTGTGGAAAAATTAGAATGCCTGATTTGAATCATAAGAATGGAAATAGTCCCTGCAACACTGATACAACCACAGTATTAAATACCATCAAGTAAGAACCACCAACATATTGCAAATATGAGGAAAACACTGTTAATATCCATTCAGATGCTACGGGACACCATGAGACATATGCTGACTACAATCTCAGCTAACCTCACTGCCTGAAACAACCTTTTCAATAAACCCCGGGCATATTGTGTTGAAATCCATTTGCCGTGGGCTGCTTTGTGGCCGTGCAGCACAGGGTCACAGCAACAATGGTCAACAGAGGTAAATCATTGCTGCTGCTCTTAAAACTTGCCTGCATTCACCATCTGTTTCATTAATGCCTGTGGTGACTTTTTTGAAGCCATTCTCCTCAGCCTTGGGCTAGATGCTGTTTCAAGGTAGACAGCTTATCAAAATGATTGACAGAGCGGACTTTACCATCTGCAGAGGGGTGGAACGGACAATACGGTTCACGCCACAAGGTGAGACGCGTGATCCTGTAGCTTTAACAAAGCACCAAGGTAAAGAAGAAACCTCTTTGGTGTTACAATGCAGTGTATTCCCCTTTTTAGACCAGGCGAACGAGAAATGCTTTCTATTATGAATGAAACCACAGTTACAGATTTGTGTAGTGCTCAGCTTCTCTCCTTTAACAATATGTATTACACAGAGCAAATATTCTTTTAGATCGGAGACCTTTACATATAGATGGTTGCCGGAGAAAAAGCCCTGTAAGCAACAGCAAGAATGATAAACCATCTGAATCTTTTATAGGTCAACAACGCCTGAGAGGAAACTTGCAGAATTGCTTGGATTTAAATGATAAATCTCAAGGAACTGCCAACAAGTTTAAATATTGAAACACCTCTCCATAATTCACATTTACATTCAGCACTTCACAGAGCTCCGAGCGACCGGCTCTCATTTTCGACACCTGGGTTCCCTGTTGGGTCGACTGAAAGTTGCAGGCAGTCCAGCAGAGTGACCTGATTATTAGAAAGATCATGCTATAGCTGCGAGTCACAGGCTTGATCCTCCATCGGGTTCACACTTCACAGCTGTCGTTAATCCTCTCTGAACTGTGCATGAGCAAGATAGTGAAACCTTTCCCCGTTGCAGGGGCGTCGCGAATAGCAACTTTGCACTTGGCTCTCCCCTCGTAAAATGCATGCATGCGTGTCTGAGGGGATGTGTGAGGAAACAGTCTTGTAATTACACTGGCTGTAATTTGGTGATTGAGTGCGCTGAAAAAAGATAAGTCGCACAAGTGTTTTGACTGAGGAACAGATAATTGCGGCTGTTCAGCAAAACTGTTCAAGAATTTTGCCCAGAGCTCATGTGCACGTGCTTAGAAAATCTCTCTCTCTGTATATATATATACACACACACACACTATGTTTAGGAGGAATTAGATGGAGCTAGAACTCTGCAAAGTAACTTTATGACCTTTCTTTGCACGTGTGCACAGCATCTAAATTTTAGATTAAAACTGCCACTGACTGCACCGCTGTTTGGAAGATGCACAGAGTTTTAACTTACAGGATGACACGGACGCTTTAAATACACACAGTGCAGCAGCATCACACACATCCCTCAGCTGCAGCTTAAGAAACTGTTATTTGTTTTTAAGAAAGTGGTCTTTTTATATATAATATCAGTTACCCTCGAGACAAGCAAATCAATACTTGATGAGCATTAATTTTCTGCGCTGGTTTGTTCTCCTCGTACTCTAACATGCCTTCCATGAAAAATACATTTGTTACCCGAGTCTGTTGCCATCCAAGACTGCCGAAGGTCGAGCTGTGAATTTACTGCAACCGTTTGTCTTGCTTGCTTGGCAGAGGGCGCTTTGTCAGTGTTAATGTGGTAAGTGTGGAGGTGCAGCCTTCCCAGTTTATTAACATTTGCGAGCGCAAAGGAGAGAGAGAAAAAAAGAGAAAAAAGCATGGTCATCTCGATGAATGCAACATTCATTCAGGATCTGGCAGGGCGAGAAGGGTGATGTGCACTGAGGTGGTAGGGTTGATTAGGTTGGGTGAGCGCCCAAAGGCACACTTGTAGCTTACAAAGTGTAGGTCATCTTTTGTTTTTACAACCATTTTTACACAATAGAAGCACACGGACGTGAACACTAGTCTTGTGTTAATGATATAAAGTGTTTTGTTTATTTTAAAATCTCTTACAGGTCATTGATTTCATGTCTATAAAGTCATCTCTGCGTATCAAAGTTTCATATTTAGAAGTTTGAATTCCTTTGTACTGAGTGAGTGGACTAGTGAGTCCAGCAGGATCTAATGCAAATCTCGCAGGAGTGGGTGGTTTTTAATTTTACTGCAGGCGGGAGCGGGCAGTCAAAAAATCAATTTAACCGCAACCATGAGGATGGAGTCAAAAAGAAGATTTTAAATGGGCAAATGGGTTTTTACAAGGGAAAAAAACAAAGCAAGGCAAGTCTGACATGTGGATATGTTTCCTTGTTGTTCCTGACAGACATGAAAAACAACTGGACTTTGCTGTGACACATTTAGCGTGTAAAGCATTGATTTATAACAGGCAAAGATCTGCCACCTCTGGATTGAAGCGTCACCTATTCCGTTTTTCCTGGTCAAAGCAGCCTCTCCTTTAAGCATGAATTACTTGTTCTTGCATATATTAAACAAGAATCTATTGAGAGATGTATGAACTGTGTACTTACTGTGCAACAGGAACAAAATATGAAGGCCATGTCTTATGAATGTAATTTTAATTTTACTACAATATTACAGATAGGTTTGCATCTCTTTATTCATATTACACAGTAAAATCACGCATTTTCCCTGTGGGACACAAAATCACTTGAACTCTGTATTGTGCAGATGTGAATGTTTGCAGAGGCAGTCAGGAGCGGATGTGTTAAATGTGGGTGGGAGTGGAATTAAGAAAACAGCCCTGTGCAGGGCTCTACTTTCTGTCTTAAAATGGGTTAGATGTAACTTTACACCAATGCATCCTCTAGCACAACAACTCACCTACAATTCTGCTCAAACACTGTAAAAGTAATCTATCAAGCACAATGGCAAGTTGTAATTACTTGGAGGAATACAGCCATATGTGTTGAAACTGGAAACTGATTGTGAAGAAGAAGGATGATACAGAAAGCTCCATCCTGAAAGTTGAGTGGATTGTTTTTTAGGTTTGTATGCATGAAACCCTGGAAGCCTCAGAACACTGCAGCCATGGTGCTGACTGCTTATTTCATTCATGATGAGTCTTCCAGCATGTAAAAACACCATATGGACATGTTAACAAGGTAAATAACTTGCTTTTCACAGAAGGGTGTATTTAAGCAGAAGCAGATTTTAAGAAGGTTTATAGTTTGCCTGATATTAACTATCAGATATATTCATAACAGAGGATCAGACACAGTGCAGTGTGTGATATTCTGCTAATGTTTGATTTAACACACTAAATTCTATAAGCATGTAAAGGCTTTTGGAGTGAGCCAAAACGAGCTCGTCATCACTTCTCCAGCCATCTGCTTTTCCTGGGTGACTGTAGTACATCATCTGGTGGCACTCATGGCAACCTACCATCAAGGAAACGCATCATTTCAGATACGAAAATCGTGTGCTCAACAGTGTACTTGTGTAAAGTAGCACAACTGTGCTGCACATGCAATATTTAAATTGCACATGATGTTTCGGCCGGAGGGAACGAGAGTTTAGAGTGTTTTGCAGGCTGTCAACGAGGTTCACAGAGGTTTGAATGTTAGCATTAGTTTGCATAATGTTCTCCTGCACAGTGTGTTCAGTTGTTTCCCGTCGATGCTGCTTTGTCCTCACACAGTCAAATAACTTGCAGGTCACATGAACTGGAGGCTGTGCAACACGGATGAGTGTGT
>OMNN01031616.1:3720-16816 GCA_900302755.1 Chromis chromis | reverse complement strand
CTTAGTTCCAGTGAAAGGAACTCTTAATGCTTCAGCATACCAAGACATTTTGGACAATTTCATGCTCCCAACTTTGTGGGAACAGTTTGGGGATGGCCCCTTCCTGTTCCAACATGGCTGCCACCAGAGCACAAAGCAAGGTCAATAAAGACATGGATGAGCCAGTTTGGTGTGGAGGAACTTGACTGGCCTGCACAGAGTCCTGACCTCACCCCGACAGAACACCTTTGGGATGAATTAGAGTGGAGACTGAGAGCCAGGCCTTCTAGTCCAACATCAGTGCCTGACCTCACGAATGTGCTTCTGGAAGAATGGTCAAAACTTCCTATAAAGACACTCCTAAACCTTGTGGCAAGCCTTCCCAGAAGAGTTGAGGCTGTTATAGCTGCAAAGGGTGGGCCAACTCCATATTAAACCCTACGGATTAAGAATGGGATGTCATTAAAGTTCATGTGCGTGTAAAGGCAGAGGGGCCAATACTTTTGGCAATATAGTGTATGTGTTTTTGTCAAATAAGCTAGAGGACGCCCACACATGTACAATGTATACAGTCATGTCTTCATTACTGTTGTTCCTATACACATTTCGAGCTCGATGGAGGGAGAAATAAGAAGGCCTCTGTGCATTTTCAAATCAAATGAATGATTACATTGTTTCAAAAGAGATTAAAAAGTTCCAGCTTGCCATTTTCAACTCAAACGGTAACTAAATAACCGAGTAGCTCTCCCCGTCTTGATACCATCTCTAATTCTAAAAGGCCATTTTTGTTTGTGTCTGGCTGCTGATTTGATGATTAGACATTGTTATTGTGAGATTACACCTAAGAATTGTCTATCAAAAGCTCAGTCGGTTACTTTCGCTGTAGAGTTTAATGTCAGGGGAACACACAAAAGGGAAAAAAAACAAACTGCGTGGATGTAATTTAAATGGAGGAGTGGAGGCGTGGAACCACCCTTGTGTGATTTTGAAGAGGTGACCTATTGCAAATCTGTTACTCACTGGTGCAGTCATTTTCAGCGTACAGTCAATGCCGTCCCTTATTAAAAGGCACTCACTGCTGCAATCAAGGACAGACTTTTACTTTTTTTTTTTAAGAAGGAATATCCATGGTAACGGCTGTTGCAGTCCTCACTGTGTCCTTATGTGGCCACAAGCAGGGGTCAAACGTCATAAATCTGGAGTACTAAAAGGAGAATGTGAAATAGGCAATGCCCACATAGTCAAACACACACAGAGAGGAGAGAATAACTTATTATGTGATCAAAACTGGCTGCGTAGACTTTACCGTTCTGGAAATCACATCTCAGAATCTTTATTAGGATATTTTCTATTCATATGTTGATTTATAGAGTTGCTTTTATTAGTATGTTGCTATTTTATTTTATTTTAAACTGACACTCCACACAGTGTTGATATTCAGGACCTCCCTCTGTAGGTCTGTGATAAACCTGCTGATGTCTTCAGCACATTGCAGATTTCCCAGGATATCCCCAACTCTCCGGGAGGGTGATGTGGTTTAAGAGAAAAAAAAACTATCAGCAGCACACTGGTGTATTTGGAACGCTCTCTGTGTTCGATTTAACGCTGACGTCACCCGGGAGCACTGAGCCCTGCGCCGCAGTCGGTCCTGAGATGAATACACAATATTTAAATCTGGCCTACCTGGTTCTCTCACTCCACCCTGTGGGCTCAGCATGTCAGCACAATCACACAGGAGTGGAGGGTCACAAAACACAGAGAAAACTAAATGAGGCGTTCATCTTGTGAAAGACATAAATCCTGCTGAGACATAATGATTTCTGAAATGAAAGGAATAAAGGAAGTTGCCTTATTGACATTGCTGGTGATCTTGAGAGCTTACCTTCAAATTTAGTTTTTAGATGTTGAATAACATAATACAGCGTGTTATCTGGAGATCATTGACCATTATTAGGTATAGATTTAATTTAATTTCAAATCTTGCATGTGATGTAATTCACTCTATTACCACCAGACTCCACACTACACTTCCTGTGCTTTCTGGTATTTCTTTTTTTGGTATTTCTTGGGTATATATTTTTTTTTACAACTCCCACAATCTTGAGCAACTGTTAGAAAATAATTCCCCCACAGGGATTAATTAAGCTTTTTGATTTCAGATTTAAATTTGAATTAATTCACCTTTCATTTTGAACAGTCAACCAAAGACCGAACACAGCAATTAGCTTATTCAACATAACTGCTGTCGCTGCTTAAATCAATCAAACTGTTTTGTTTTTTTAATTCTGTGAAGTTTTAAACATCCTGCCTCAGTTTAAACTCTGTCCACAGCTCCTATTCGATAAGTTGCGTTGCATTTATCAGATCTATAAGGGTCAAATAAATGCTGTGTTTAGTAATATCATGAGCAAATACTTGTAATACTCAGTGCTTTGTTATTTTACATTACTTTCCTGCATTGTTTGTGATGTTGCATGTGTTTGTTTAACATGCACACCACTGTATCTTGTAGTGAATACATGTGGCATTTATGAGGAATGAGGCGTTTGAGGCTCATTTGTAAAATACTGCAAGATGACAGATGCAAACCTGAGTTGTGTTGATATATGACACATGAAGACATTTTGCATTCTTCACTGATATGAGAGACTTCAGCACCTTGGACAGCTGCTCTTTTTTTAAACACTTCCCCATTGATCCAACAGGGGGCGCAGCAACCACACTGTTCCATGTGGCGGCGATCAGGGCTGCTTGACGCTGTATTATAAATATTTCCCAGCTCCCACTGCTTTGTAGTGGAATATTTTTGGTGTTTTATTTCAAGTTTAATGCCACTACCGGTATTATCTCCACGCCTTCTCAGTGAATCATTGCGCTTCTCGGTGTTTCCTGTGTGATTCCAGCTGCGCGTCGACTACAAACTTTACGGCCAATCAAGTGCAGAGTGCGGGGGGAGAGGAAGAGGAAGAGGGAGACTTGATGCTGCCAATGTTGAAGCTTTAGGAACAACATGGCTTTGCAAAAAAGAAAAAAGAAAAAAAAGCACGATGTGAAGCCATATGAGAATTCTGGAGCCGCCGCGGTCACATTTCACCGGGGCATCACCGATTCCCCCCCTCTTCTCTCTCCATCGTCCCCCTCCTCCTCCTCCTCCTCCTCCATCCATCCATCCCTCCCTCCCTCCCTCCTCCCTCAGCATCCGCGGCTCTCGTCTAATTGCATCGTGGCTCTATAGTGAGTGAGTGAGTGGCGGCGGACCGACGAGCTGTGGTCTGTGCTGTCTGCCCGGTGTGAGGCTTTGGACTGATGTCTCTGCCTGTCAGGAATTTAAAGTGTCTCTCGCCGGTCATGTGCCAGTGTAAGGTCATCTGCAGCAACCGGACCCTGTCTCTGATGTTCGGCTGCAAGGTAAGATCGGGAGACGGCTGCAGCGATTCTGTGTGTGTGCATTTAGTACAAATTGAATTAAAGGAAAGAAATATGAGGAGGGAAAGGCCTCTGCGTGAAATTCAGGTTTGTGACATGTGTGATCAGCGTTACTACAGCGATCACTCCATCTCGTGTCCATCTGCTTCCAGGTGGCAGCTTAACCCCAACATATTACCTTTTAGATCATCGCGTTTGTCATCCACACACACAGCATTCTGCATTTCTTTACCATTACTGCATGTTTAATGAATGAAACATCACTCACCATCACATCCCTGCTCCATACCTGCAGGCCAGGTCACCTCAGGGCTACCATTGGTTCACATTTTCTACTTCACAATGCTGCAAAAGCAAACTGCATGCTCTGCTTTTGACCTTGGGAAATGCACTTTTATTGCTCAGGGGGTCGACTTGAATATCATTCATCATCAGAGAAACCGTACACAGCAAAGGGGGAAGGCTTAATCCCAGCTTGGAATAAGGTAACATGAACAGTGGCCCTGCTGTTTTTTCCCTGCACCGGCCTACTGATGAATCTGAGCCGGGCAGGTTTGTTGTCAGCTGCTTATCAGCAATAAACAGGCTGTTGTGTTTAGCGTCCGTGTTTGCAGTATATGATTTTGGTCTTTCGGTGTGTCACGAGGGGGGGGAATGTGTGATCGTTCATTCATGCGCTGATCGCATCCCAGATTTTCACTCCCTCCCCCCCAGCTTCAGGTGTTTCCAGTATGGCAGCCAGCTCAGAGTTTCCCTCCACATGGCACTATAGTCTGTTAGCTCCGCGAAGCCAAATCTGACTACACTGCTCACTGCTTCCAGCCAGGAATTGTCCCCACACTTGCCAAAAATGATGTGTACATGTGTACAGAGCTCCAGATAATTTGTTTGTGTTCGCTCCCCGACATTTTGGGTTGGTGTTCTGCCTTGTTGCTCCATTCACTTCCTGCATTTGATTAGCTGTGTACCGCTGGATGTGAAATAGCTGGATATTTCTTTTTATTATACTGCATTAACTGCGACTGTTTTTATCTGCCGAGACACTTTTCTATATTTGAAAGATGCTGCTGGTGTAAATTAATGCGCATGTTTGCTCTCCTTGTTTCTGAAAGGGTGCTCCTGCTGTGCTCGGTGTCGAGTATTACTAGCTGAGATAATCCCATGTGTCCCCATGCATTGCTCCCTCCTGACTCATATCTTTCTCCGTAACTCAATTGCCTTTCCTTGTGGAAAACACATCAACATTCTCCTCCCATAGATTCATGCTGCTCTTACAGTCATCATGACCGACCAGTGTAATGCAACTCCACAGTAAACAATTATTCCGTAATAAGAGCAGATTTCAAAGCCTAATTAAAACAAATTTGGTTTGCAGTATGTACACTGATGGTTTAAGCACATATTATAAGCAAATATTTTGCTTTTTGAGTGCTTGAGAGTCTTATTCTTAAGCAATTACTATATTTGCATCCTTCTATGATGCCAGAGTTCATGTTTCTAGGGTGAACTATCTTTTAAAACACACTAATCTTGCCAGAATTCAAGATTAGCCTCTGCATTGTTCATTCATTCCCAAATACCTGCTCTGCACATATGCAGGTTTAATAGAAAGCTTGTTTCCAGTCGATTGGGGGTTGTTATAGGTGGTTTTTAATTTGGATCTTTGGGATGTACAGTGGAATATGCCTTTACCACCCCTCTGTATCCTCTCTTTTGTTGCCCCTCTTGCTCTTGTTCCTGCTCCTGACATTCTCCTCCAGGATTGTGTTTGCTAAACTTCTCTGTCACAATAGCTCCCACATGAGTGGTCATTTCCCAAGGTGATCCTCCAAGGTTATTTATTTGCATAACCTTTGTTCTTAAACAAAGCCCAGCGCAAATCCACTTAGTCATTTCGAATTCAGGATCTTAATTAAAAAGGTCTTTATGTGGTTGCAAGCGTTCAGAGTTGCTTTTAATGCGCTCTTTTATGCTCAACGCTCGCTGATGGCCTCGCAACATTTAATCAAGACATCCTGCCGCAACCGAAGTTTGTCTTTAAGCAATGATTTAGTGCAGTACTTAAGCTGAAGGCCGCGTGAACTAAGCCAAACCGTGTTTTTTTTTTTTAAATGGAAACCCAGTATTAATGTAATGAATGATTTAGAACTCAGGGATCAGTGTGCCTTCATCTCAATATCAAGATCGATAATCACCTCACCCCGAGAATCGATTCTCAGACGACTTTACTGGAAAATGGACAGGAAAACGGCCCGCTGTCACTCATTACCAGCCAACTAATCAAATGATCAAGAGTATATAAAATATTGGAAGGTGCTGATATCAAAGAGGAGGTGGCGTGCTGTGCGTTGTGATGTGTAGTTTGTGTCTCTCCGTGTACTGGGCGCACTGGTTTTACATTTCACATCCGCACTGTGTTTACAGCTTTGCAAACACACATCTCTTCCTATGGATTTGACCTATTTTATCCTGCTGTCATCTTCTTTTACAAAGAGCGGTGAGCCACAGCGCTGACGGTATGCTTGAAGAAATGCAGCAGCAACAATGTGAAGTAACCAACGTTTTACGAATGCTCTGTTTAGATAATATTGAACCACTCAGGGTCGCCCCTGCCTTGCTAACTTGGTCCTCTCTGCTTGTCTGCTATCAAACACAGCACCTGGTGTTATGTGAGCAGTGGATGTGCAGGTTGTAGGAGTAAGCAACACATTCATGATGTAAAAACCAGCACTGCACAGAAATGGCCCCTTACTATATCTATCAAGGCCAAGGAAAAGAAACTACACCTGTCCCTCATTCAGGTAAACAGTGTCTTGCTAATGGGTGCAGAACTGAGAGGCTTTATGCAAGAGACTTGATGGCTTAATTTAAAGAACTCCAGTATTCAGAGTTGCCAACATGATCCTTTACAAATGTCAAAGCCACCAGAATTAATCTCCATATTACTGGCTTGCATACTTACATGGTTTGTCATTAAAAAACCTTGAGGTGAGCACATCAAAGCTGCAGAAATGGTGGTGGACCACTTGAAAAGCCCCAACAGAGGCTACAGTCACTGTTCAGTCATGGACTGGCAGTTATGGATACTTTGAATTGATCGTCTTTTCTTGTCAGTGACAGAGCAGATCAGAATATTATACATACTAACAAAGCATCTGGCAGAGATATGCATCATCAGCTGTTAAAATTAAATTCATTCTCAGCCTCAGCGTGGTGCAGAATCACAGCTACCCTCCAGGACATGGATGTTCATAGAAAGCAAAGCACATAAATAAACTCTAAGGCAGCGTTTCTCTCCAAAAGGCAAAATGAAACACTAACAGCGTGCACAGCCGAGAGCATTGGAAAGATTGGAAAGATTTTCCAACTTAAACTTCAGCTATAAAATCAGAATTAGATTTGTACGTTTTGTATGTGTGCTATGTTGGATGTATGTATTAGGAGTGGGCTATAATATCTGTACTTAGGCAAATTTCTCTGTAACGCAAGAGATTAACTTCTGAGTCGCTTTATTTTGTTGCATGGCTGCCTAATAAGAGAAAAATGCATAATTACAAAGTGCTGCTTACTTACAAATGTACTAGTAGCAATGTCACGATATCAGATTTTCACTACGCAATTAATGACACCAAAAGAATTCACAATTCTCACAATATCTATGAAAGATTTGGAAAAGAAAAGTAATGCTATCAGTTAAATTCATCTCTGTGTGTTGTTTCTATGCTGGAGTGTCACCAGCACTGAATTATATGCAATATTATCATTATTATGTGTACTAAAAACATGATATCACTATTTTATTTCTTAAATATTAGGGTTATCATTGATACTGGTGTATCGCAACACCCCTACAGACTACTACCCTTACTGCTCTGCATCCGAGAGGCTGCAGATAATCATCTTATTAAAGAAAATACCCACTGCTGCTATTATTGCATGCTCATTTCCAATGAAACCATGAAGCAGTGTTGCCGTACTGTGTGCTAAAATGGCCTCCCCCCTGCATGATTGTGTGTGTGTGGATAAAACAGAGGGCTGCTGAGGGGTTAACACAACAATCCACCATTACAAGTGCAACATACATAAAAATGTATGTACTCAGCATAAAAATGGTGTGTGCATGTTTCTGTGGGCAGAGGGGGGAGGGGAAGAAACGATCAGACTGCTGGGCTCCCTACGAGGTCGCACCTGACCTGCAAATTGCAAACACAGTAGTGCATTTTATGTATATTTATTTTTGGACCAATTAAGTGTAACTGCAGGTAGGACTGGGCAATCGTTTGTGCTTTAACTGGTGCTAATTTGTAATGGGTGTTCACTGGTCATGCATATTATGAAGCAAAGCCTGCAAGCTGGGTCATGTAACTTCAGTCCACAGCTGCAGTCACATGACATTCTCTTCACTGTAGCAAATATCCAGCACAACCTTTTATTTTTGACAGTAGGCCTGCATGATATTTGAAAAAATAAGCATTGTAGTATTTTGGTTTTTTTTTTACGATATATATTGCAATACGAAAGATTTTCACTAAATTACTTGAATAAATCTGCAAAGAAATAATCATTCTAGAAAGACTGGAGTAAATCTGTAGAGTGCATCAGCATAGAAAATAAAATATAATTAGAAAAAAAGCTGTTTGTAGCCTTTGTCATATGGTGTAACACCGGCAAAGGCATCCAAAATATTTTTTTTCTTTTTGTTGGATGGTGTTCAGATCTGGCTTTGCACTTATCATACAAAGCTTTGTGGTGCTGATTTAAATGTTCACGCAAATTAGTCGTGTTGTCTGATGTGGTGCAAGACGCTGCCGACATAGTACCCCTTTTTGGTCGACATAATCTTTTCTGGAGGTGAAATATTTCCGTACCACTGGTGCTGCATTTCTTTTTGCAACCAAATCTTCCTTTTCAGTGTTTCTCTTCTGATTCACGCTCATTTTGCTGTGCACATGTGCAGATCGCATGTCAACAGACTCCGCATCTTGTAAATAAAGTAAATGAAACTGAATTTGTACAAGAACCTTCAAACCTGAGTGTATTATGCTATATCAAACAGACTTATTTTGCAGATTAGTCATGGAAAATAAGAACTATGCATTTTTTGTTGTTGTGGCGTGTGTTTGAGTTATTTGCTTTACTTCACATTGCATTTTCTGCGATGTGATTATTGCCCATGCACACATCGCGATTTCAATATATTGTACAGCCCTACTTAACAATGTACTTAAATGTGGACTGTACAATACACTTTTTGTCATATTTACCTAGTATCTCCTCACGATCCATTAGCAGGCTGTTCTGTGTGTTTGCTAAAAAAAATTATCTGGTGTTCGTACACAGCCCTTGCTATTTAAGTGGGAAACTAACATAGTGGCTTGAAACTAATTGACACAACACTGTTCTATGCTCGATGCTAATGCACAGGACAGGGGGAAAGGGAGTGGAAGGGAAGATAGAGCAAATAGGAGAAGGGAGAATAAGAGGCACATGCTAACTAACTACATGTCATCCATCCTTCTCCAGAAGTGCAGACTCCACCTTTAAGTTCTCAGCGCTTTGCTCATTCCTTTGCTCACCTGAATACTAGTCATCTGTCTGAGTCTCGCATATTACAAATCCACACAACGGGGGAGGTTACTATCGTCACTTCCTTCTTAATTCAGCTCAGCGGTTCCTCGTGTGGAGCCCAGAGCCTAAACGCCAAGCATTAATTCTGTACATATTCTACATTTACATAATGATCTGTTTCACATGAGTTGGCTGACTGTTGCCAACTCATAAAAATTGTTTCTCGTCTCACAATCAAGCGCGAAGTTCCTGTGAAAACAGGCTCCAGACTGACAAGACAAGATGGAAACCTCCCCCCGCTGCACAACCCTCAGCAGAAGAACCATGGCCAAGAACCCACTGTGGCAACCATCTACTGTATCTATGACTCTAATCTGATTATTAAATTTGACGATGATGCATCTGTGTGGGTCCTATCAATGATGAATCATCCCACAGAAAGGAGATTCGGAATCTCATTAAGATTAGATGAACATAAATTAGCAAGTGAATATTTAAGACTGATATGTGAGGAGGTATAAAACAGTGCCGAGTGTGTATCCGTGGAGTAAAAGCAAAATAAAAAAAAGGTTTCTTGATTTATTTTTTATGACTTTTTATGTTTTGCTGTAGTATAACAAGCCTTCTGGAGGTGAAGAAAGCCCAATGGCACTTTGGGGATTTTATTTTTATTTTTGGAGGAGGTCTTCGGTTGGTTGGGACAGTAATGAGCTTCAAAACATGCACCGCTGAAAGTATTTTGACATGTTTGATCAAAGTTTCCGTCAGGCATTCCGAATGTTTCCACTGGGCAGAACGGGAGCCGCAATCATCTCCCTGTTGGACGATGCAAAGATGCAGTCGAGGTGCTGCTCGATATGAAACACCTTCCTTCTGCAGCCCAGGAGACTCTTTTGCATTGTACTCCTTCTTCATAACACAAATGAAAGTAGTCTTGTGCTGCTGCTGTTGGAGCTTGCGTTATAATAATAAATTCATTAATGCATCATAAATAATATATTAATAAATACCCTCTTTCTCCTTTGTTTTTCTGTCATTTGGCATGCACTTTGCAAATGCACTCTTAGAAAGCCGTCTGTTTTTGTGGCTGAAGTGTTGCTCAGGTGGAAGCTTTGTATTCGCTGTTAATTTCCAGCATTACAAAGAGATTAGAGCGACTACACCCAACAGCGGAGTTAGATTTGGGCGAAGAGGGCGAATCTAGAGCGTCTCCATGGGGGGATAAGAAGCTCTTCTTTGTTGTAGCTCCACTTTTTGATTTGGGCTGGATGGATTCTTACATTAACATCCCGACTGCCTGGTGCAGCTTTAAGCATTCTGCCCCATGGTAAATGTAAAGTCTGTTGTTATTGTTGAAGCACACATAGCTACAGGATACTAACACTTGTCAAAGTGTTGAGCTGAAACACCTTGGAGAATAGTCTGAAGTTATCACTGGCAGGAGATGAGTGAATTTCCTGTCCTCTGAGGCTTACATATACATGAAAAAAAAACAGTTGTACTGGTAGGTGTTGGCTGGCAACAGTGATTGTGATAATGCAAATGAGATGAAAGCTGTGTTTGAGGTTTGGCACCCGCGAACACACTTGCGAGTGAAAATCAACTGCGAAGGCAACAATGACTGTACTTTGATGGGTTGTGGTGGAGAAGAGAAAGTTCAGATGACCGTCACGGACGAACGCCGTCCACTTCTAGTGCTCAGAGGAGGTGACAAGTAGTGACGATGCGACGATGCGTAATTTTTCTCACATGTCGTCAGTCTGATTTTAAAGATAGTGAGAGTGTTCAGCTTTAGCGTAGCTGGTTTATAATAGGTTCTTGTGGGCTGGTGTGAGGGTTTGCTCACTGACAGCAGGTGTTCTGGCCTACATATGGTATGTGTAGGAAGATCGCACTACTAATGGAAGAAATAAAGCTACACACTGGGTCACTGTTAAACCAGGTGAGGCATACAGTACACTTGAAATATCTCTTAAACCAAAAAAATTCGTCTTAATAAATCTCCGGGATGATGTCAGCTGATGGCAGAATAGTAATGACTGCTGAGTATGTCATTAAAATTAAGGAGCAGCATGAGGTACTGTTAAAAGGGTGACAAAATAGGCTGCATTGTCTAAAAGAAGAGGCATTGTAATAAGGAGCGATTGTGTATATTTTGGGCAATTAATTGCTTGTTTGTATGTTTTGAATGATTATTCAAATGAGCTGTTTTGTCTGTGAGAAATGTCCCTTGTCTTTGGCTCCATGTTGAATTTGCACCTTTACCTCTCCAGAAATGTTTCACTGATTGTTCTGCAGATTCCAGCAGGTAGCTCGTTCTTACAGCACCGTAAAGCATCTCATAGACTTAGCACCCAGCAAAAAGCGAAATCCCTCCGAGTTCACCGTCGCCGCATTACAGAAAAAAAACGCATTCATCATCATTATGGAAAAAAATGTAAATAGATGAACTTTCGAAAGTTTAAAAACCTCTGAATTCTGCGGATTTGCCACCTTCAATTTACACCTGAAGAGCTTCTCGCGGTTACACCTTACATGTCAATGCATTCGCAGTCTGAGCTTCTTGGAAATTATATGCCCGAGAGGTGAGGTTAGCTTTCATTCCATTACCTAATGCACAGTAATTTAAACGCTCGAGCTTGGTCCTTGAATTACAAACTGAGATGACGGTAGATAGCATTTGACATTTGGCTCTACATTAACTTAACTCATTTAACCATTAAAGGAACAGCTTATTCAGCCACACAGTGTGCAGTTCTCATTACAGTACAGGACAGCCAGCGACTGCTCCTGCAAGCTGAGGAGACTCTCCTTATAATGACCTTTACGAAGGGAGTAATTCCTTAAAGATGTATTGGATTCCTTGCATGATGATATACTGATACAATAAAAGCTGGGGAACTCAGAGGAATTTTGTTGCAGGGGTAATTTCGTGGGCTGATTGTACAGTTAGAGGCAGATATTGGCTGTTATAAACCCCCCGCCTGTGAGAAGAGAACCCCAGGACAACAAATTTAACTGACATGATGTCCAATTATGTTTATTAAAACAGATAATATCGTATTATGTTTGGCGTGTATTAATTCAACTTTCATTACTCCAATCCTATATCATTAGCACAACCTAAAAAACACACCAACTGTATTGCAGACACAGAGGCGCAGTTGTTTAAACCAAATAACAGAACAAAATTAAACCGTATCAATCACGTATACAGTATAAACGCCATAGTTCAGGAAGAACCATGCAAATTGAAATTATGTTTTCAATATAAGTTGCTCACTTTTTGCCTATTGCACAACACTAGCAGCCAACAAAGCCTTCCCTTCTGTTTAATGGACACTTGTACTGATAGTACCATGTGTGCTAGACTGAAATATAGATACATCAAATTGAATAAATGCTCCACTTTCAAATGCATTTAGCTGTAACAATCAGAAAGCATTTAGTGATGAGTCAATTTGTGTGAAATTGTGAAGTTTCTGTTAGATGCTGCTGGCACGGATTAAAAAAAAATCATGGGCTACAAAAATACAACTGCTGCCGCGCGCCATCTCGAGCAGAGGTTCATTGTCCTCATCATGCTCCTTTGTACTCAGGAGACAGAGCTGCCTGTTTGCGTTTTAACCACCTCATCATGGACTGATGACTGGAGCGCCAGGTGAAAGCAGAGATGAGTAATTTAGTAGCCGGGAAAGCGAAAATGAAAGATGAACTTTGATGATACTCAGGAGTGAAAAAGGTCCTTTTACTGACAAACCAAAATTTGCCTCTTAGTCATGTTGGCACTGGGATAAATGTTGCCAAAATGCACCGGCACATTTTAAATTATGCCTTTTCTGCTGCTGACAACAATCCCACAGTTTGCTTGTTAGAAGAAAATCCACGTAAAGCCCTCTCCAGAAGGACGCTTTGTGACATATCATTGAATTGAATGTCCATCCCCCACCAGTGGGACAGACGGCAACATGGCAGCATGAATGTTGGTCATGCAGGAAAGGGGGAGGCAGTGGAGACCAAAGAGCTCAGGGCTACTCTGAGCAGTGATTCATGATATTTACTATTCGTTCCAGGTTTTAAGTTAATGTTTTCTGTTATCTAATACAAATCTTTTTTTTTTTTT
>OMNN01031615.1:9044-80584 GCA_900302755.1 Chromis chromis | reverse complement strand
CCCAGCTAAAGTCAATGAAAGACAGCTAACCACCTAGCTAAAGTCAATGAAAGACAGCTAACCACCCAGCTAAAGTCAACAAAAGACAGCTAACTACATAGCTAAAGCCAATGAAAGACAGCTAACCACCCAGCTAAAGTCAATTAAAGACAGCTAACTACACAGCTAAAGTCTGAAGACAGTCATTTACACAACTAAAGTCAATGAAAGACAGCTAACTACACAGCTAAAGTCTAAAGACAGTCATTTACACAACAAAAGTCAATGAAAAACAGCTAACTAGATAGCTAAAGTCAATGAAAGACAGCTAACTAACAAATTGAGTCAGGGAGAATCTGCTAACTACATAGCTAACGTCAGCTAACTAACAACTAAAGTTATGCTACTATGAAGCTTTCAACACATTTCATATGAAAAATGACAGACTAATTGAAAATTCTCAACCTTTCTTCCTTGGAATGTGTTTAATATCTTATGGTGCAGAAAAAAATGTAACACTGGGGTAATAAATGATGCAGACAGCAGGGTATCAGCCCTTAAACATGCAGGAGTCTAACATAGTGCTTTGTTTCTGGTGCAGAGGCGTCTCACTCCTCACCCAGACTTCCTCATGCACTCACACAGTTAACAAACGACTGCCACCGTTCCTGTTTAATCTGTAATTTTCCATTAATTCGAACCTCTGCGGGGACTGCAGATGAATGAGAGAACTGCTGTGTGATAATCATCGCAGTGCATTAACGAAGGGGAAGGCCATGACTCAGTTCACTCTAATGAGCTGCTCCTGCAACGCTGCACATTTCCCTGTGAATTATCAGACTGGGAAAGACTATATATACCTCTGCAAACTGAGGAATTAACCTTTCCTCAGTGCTGTACTCTCATCTGAGAAGTGTGGCAGGCCTAATATATTAGAAGTTTAAAAATATGTTAAAACATTTTGCTTTCTTTCCAAAACAGATTCATATAATCACACTGAGCCATGAGGGAATTAGCTTAGCTTAGCTTAGCATAAAGACTGGAAGAGTGGGGAAAGATCACCTGGCTCCAACTAAAGATCATCAACATAAAATGAAAACTGACTCTAATATGACGTTTAAATATCTTTATCTCTAATTAAATGAATAATATATGACCCTGTATACATCAAAAGGAATTTTTGCTTTGGTTTGCAATCGAATGGTATCAATCTTTTACTAAAGTAGGAAATAACTAGACTTTATTGATTACAATAACACAAAATAAAACAGATGTTAGCTTAAACTGAAGATCTTTAAGTTGTGCCCTGTTGGTCAGATGATGCAGTCAATTAATCAACAATGAAAATAATTGTTTAAACAACTAACTATCATTTTAACATGGGTAAAATTAGAATAGATAAATAACTTAGTACAATCCCCCCCAATTTTTTTTTTTTAAACTAACCCAAAAAAAGTGTTTTCATTTGTTTTTGTGGATTTGTGATGTATAAATAAAGTTTATTATAATTATTGTTCTTATTGTTGTTCTTGCAGTTGCTATTATTATAGAAATAAATCAGATATACCCATGTCATCGTAAGGAGTTTACAATGCTTCTCATGTGCAGTTCATCCAGTGTGAAGCTGCTGTAGGACCAGAGGAGGGATGTGAGCAGTGACATCATGCTACTGAAGGTAATTATTTATTTCAGCTCTGTGAGGAACATCGCCATCTAGCTCTTATCATCGTCTCTTCATGAAACCGGAGAATGTGAAGGATGATTACAACCTGCAAATTCTTGCTCTGCATTTACATCTTTTACTATCAGGATGAATTATTATTTAGAGAACATGTCTCTGATTCTGACATGATCCTGCTGTAGCACACATGAAAAATTAAATATAAAAATCACAAAATATTTCCATTAGGAATTAAACTGTGTTCACAGCAGGTGGCCTTATCTCAATATATAATGTATTTTAAATTGGTTACAAAATTCCTTAAATAAAACATTATTATGAGCTTATTTGACCTTTTATTGCTTTATTTTTAAATGTCCTACAGTTTTATTTGATATCTTACTGACTTGGCAACATAAACTGTGTCATCCCTGTGCAAATACCCATGTAACTCTGATTAATAATTGTCAGGATAAAAGTTGACATACAAACTCTACTCTTGTGTGCAGAGTAGAGCAGGTTTGCAAGAAACCAATTCCACCTAATCTAAAGCATTAAACATCCTGAATCCTTCAAAATAAAAGTCAGACTGTGGTCGGATTAATTCATGGAGTAATTAATTATTATACAACATGTTCAGAGGAATTTGCAGTAAATTATTAAGGACTGTATACCTGCATTGTCTTCTTGCATGCATCCAACCAACCACATTTAATTTGCTTTCCTTATTGCAGCTGCTTTTAATTAAATTAAATTAAATTAAATTATATTAAATTATATTTATAGGTATGAACTAACATTCCTTTGTGCTATTTTGCTGGTGTGAGATTATATTTACCGTCTACTTACTTGAGTCTGAAATGAACAAAGATGCAATTTGACCTGAACCATGAAGGCAAAAACATGAGGAGACTTGATTTTGCCAACTACAACTAGTGGAAAAATCTCTACTGCTCTGCCAAACTATCATGAATATTTAATAAAACACCACCAGGAAGCCACGTCTCCATAACCTGATGCACACATTCAGCTGCATCAGGTTCTCACTGAACCGTGTGGCACATACAGCTTGCTCTGTTATTATTTAAAAAATAGTATTTGGTTGGATATTGGCTGTTGTGGTTTTATTTTAATATGAGCATTGGAGGACCAGAAATTGCTTGTTGCAAGTTGGGTCTTGGGAGACTTGGGAGTAGGGATGCATGATGATATCAGAAACATCATCGGTATCAGCTGATAAAGGTCTGAAAATGAAACGTGGACAAATGGAAACATTGTTTTGTTTTTTCTTCTTTCTTTCTTTCTTTCTTTCTGTCTTTCTTTTTTTTTGTGGCATTTTTGCTTTTATTTTTGTATTTTATGCCTGCACCTTTCAGGGGGGCATCGTGATAAAGACAGGCATGTTAATCTGTTATTTCTACTATAAGATAGAACTGATGTTCTCTGCAAGTAGGTGGTAAAAAAAATGTGTACATGTTAGCATCTGTAATCGGACAAAATGAATCTGAAAATAGTGGCATATCAAATTTATTTACATAAAATCCAACATTTTTCATCCTTAGCCCTTCAATCATTTGAGATTTGACATGGACTAGCTCTCTAAAAGCCTGGGACGTGACTTTAATAAGTCCAAAGGACTTGAAAACAGCTCTGCTTGTATGCACACATTGCCTTTAATAGTGCCTGATCATGCAATAAAATTAATCTTTTTTTCTGTGCATCTGTGTGAGTTTTATGTTTGCATTTTGCCAGACTGTTGACAAATGTCTGCAGTGTTTCATGGTGAACTGTCGTACAGACCTTTATTGTGAAGCCGGCCGGTAGTGCGAGTGTCCTTTGTGCTGCTCACTTTGCCCTCAGCGAATCGGAGCAGCAGTCAAGCAGCTACACACAGCCGATCCGCTGCCCTGATGAGCAACACTATCATCTGAGGAGGATCATGGAATAAACATGGCCCATAATAGAAGCTTTTTCCTTGAAGGTAAGCTGTGACACTCCGCTCTGCAGCTCCGGCCGTCCAGCAGCCATTTTACCCGCACACAGCCTCCGGACTCCCGCTGGCAGTGACAGATTCTGGTCCGCTGGTGTCAAACACAATCGCTCCAGAATATGTGGGGACCCAGAGCGAGTTGGCTAACGTTAGCTAGCCTCATAAAGCTGCCGCTACTCTGCACTCATCCCCAGACACAGGCGGGGTGATACGAGCGCTGCCAGGCCGGTGACAGTGCCACATGTTCGGGCCTGGAGGGGGAAGACAAGACGCCGGCGGGGCGGTCCGGTCCGGTCCGGCGGGGTTTAAACGGAATGTGGTCTTGTAAGCAGAGCTAACCTCGTTAGCGCTGACGTTAGCTGGGTTTGCAATGTGGGAGCTGGATGGAGCGGTAGCAGAGACAGGCCTTCCTGTCTTTGCTCGGCTGTTAGCCACCACAGAGCGTGTATACAACACAGAAAGATGCACAAACACGTTAATATTAAACATAAAAACATGGAGTGTCTGAGCTGACAGCCAAACAGCTGCTGGAGGCTCCAAACTGACATGCTAACATCCTAGCTTCATATTTTAGCTGGCTAACATGAACAGGTAAAAATGTAAACAGTAACAGCGTTTCTTGGTGCTGCTGTGTTATTACTGAGCATGCTTTCTCTGTCTTATGGGGCACATTTTAAATTTACAGGCTATGTGCTTAAAAACTTTAGTAAATTAAGTTCAAACATGAAGAAAATGATCTCAGTGAAGAGTTCACCTGCCTTACTACAAGCAGAATTAAAGTAAATTGAGTTAATCGTCTTTTACTGCCTTGCTCAGTGACACTGTCAACCAGAGATGTGGCACTATGCTTAAAGTTTGCTCAAGCTTAAATCAGTTAAGTGTTGTTTTTGAGCAATTATAATAGATTTGAATTGGCAATATATTACTAGAACACCAAAGGAAACACTTCTTTTGACACCTTGCTTGAAGAAATGTAATCATTTTGAACCCCTTTTCACGTAAAGGCTAACTCGTAGTCTTCCTCTTATCAGCAAATCTAAAATAAGCACTGAAATGATCATACTAACAAGTATAATGTGGGTATATCCCAGTGAAGACATCATCATTTGTAAATATTCACAAGAGAATCACATGTGGATTAATCCACCACTGCTAATGATGCCCAACAACTGCCCCATTTTGTCCTCTGTGAGTAATGTTTTGCTTGAAACGACAACACCCAGCTGTTGTAAGAAGAGACTGAGCCTTTTTACTAAATGAAATAATGTATCTGTGAGCTGTTTAAAAAAAATTATGTCCAGCCACAGACAGAGTCGGAAAATCTGCACGTGTTTTGTGAACTGCGAACAAATTGTTGGATTCTGGGGTTTTCTTGACTGAAGTTAAAAATAGAATGATTTGAAATTAAATTTGGAGCTGGCTAATATAAGAGGATGAAACAAAGACGTTTGATGCTGAGTTTATGTTGTTTTTGATACTTAATCTTACTTCACATGTATTTCAATTCCGCAGGATACTCCAGGGCTCTCGTGTTTGTGTTTTTAATATACAAAATGCCAATTTTAAAGCATGATATGTAATGTTTAGGTGGCTATTGCGAAGGGATTAACAAATATGAGGAAGAGGTGCAACAAATATCCTTCATTCGTTGTTAGTGTCTCATCCCCAAAGCGACAGGAGAGGATTTGATCTCATGTTCCAGGTTTGGTAAAACAGGGTTCCAGGAATGCGTCAGGAATCCTGTGTTTCAGGTCGTTAAACATATGCTTCATGTAGAGATGAGCCGCAGTTCCTCTGAGGTTTGGGTGCAGTTATGATGTCAGTGGGCCTTTTGGATTTGAACATCATGTGAGAGTCGAAGCTCTCCGTCAGCTGCTGGAATGTCTGTCCGGATAAATCATGTCTCTGTAGTCGAAGCTGTTGTTGCAGATCCCCTATCATGGATTTGTCCTGCAGGAAATCCATTGTTAGACCCTCCGCGGACCAAATAAATGAGTGAGCTAAAGCTCAGTAGGAACCTAAATGTCCCCTCACTAACATTATCAGGGCATTTGTTGTGATTTATGAAGCTGGAAAGTGGAGCAAAACAGGGAGCTTGCAGAGTGTGGGGTCGACTGTCTGCTGGCTGGAAGAGATAGGAACAGGCTCAATTAGGTTTGTACAGGATTGAACTAGATGACTGAACCAAGTGAGGCAGAAGAGCTGTGGGAGCATAATCTAATATGTGATTTTAAACTTTTGAAGATTATGTTTCTTGTCATTTAAAAAGCCCATGAAATGGATAATTCACGAAAAAACAGGCAGATGTGTTTTCCACTAAGTATTCAGACCCTTCTCGTCACTTCAGCGTCTGCTAATCCACGACTGCAGCTGAACAGGCAGTGCAGAGGCATTATGTATGAGGCTGGGAGGAAAACGGGCCTAGATGCTCAGGATCTGGTTTTCTGTACGCTCAGAAAAAGACATACTGGCTTTTAAGGCCTGTGTTTTAGCCACACGCATGTATGAGCTGAAAGGACTCTGACAGGGCCGAGGTTCAAGTAGTGTTTACCTGCTGGGCTTGCAGCCACGTGGAAAACCTGCATTAACGTGATTCTGTTGGTGGTGTTTGTGACTCTATTGGGTTCAGTTTCCAAATGGACCTGAATACATTTATTAACTTCTCGGATTGTGTTTTCGTGGTTTAATGAAGTGAAACCGCTTTGCATTTGAATCCTCCGCTGTGCGTCGTGTTGTTGACTGATGTTTTGAAAACCGCCTCGAAAAATTCGGTTGATTTTTATTTATTTTTTTGGGAGGAAATAGGAAGCCAGAATGTTGTGGCTCACGCTGCTCGACAACATCCAGCAGATGCTGTTTGTGTTGGTTTGTGCTTCAACAACACTGTGGATAATTTCTGTTTTTGGCCTGTCAGATTCTGGTGTGAATTTATGAGTGAAACAAAAGAATGAAAAATATTAAAATAACAGGATAACAAAACACTTGGAAATCAAACTTTTTCCCAAAAAAGAACAAATGAATGAAAATGAATTTAGCATGTCTCATCAGCACAGAGACATAAAAGGTAACAAAAACAAATATGCATACAGTAAAATATTAAAGACAATGCTTAGTTGACATTAAGAAAGCTATATTTAGTATATACATAACAGCACCTGGAACTATATTAGTGATTTATACAAATATTAGTGCAAAGGAGTCTAATAGTGCAACTGTAAAAGCTTGGTTATAATAGAATAAAGAAGTAGAAGCCATTATACTAACAAATGTACAAATAAACATATGGATATCAAAGAGGCATTATTATTTGGATATAGGATCCTTGGGCAAGACACTGAACCCCAAATTTCCTCAGATGTACGTCGCTTTGGATAAAAGCATCTGTTAAATGAAATTGTAAATTGGATAAAACTTAGAGAATGGTTTATGCTTTCTTTTTTTTAATCCTGAGTGATTTTAATTACATTAAGACCTCCAATTGAAATCTTTCCCTTCATAGTTTGCATGCAAACTAATTTCTCATAAATCTACAGCTGTTGTAAATTCAAATTAATATTACCTTGTCCCAAGTTAGATGACAAACACTTGTTGGCAGCAGACTGACAGAAATAAATGATTATAGGAAATGCTTTCAGTCATCCATAACTACTGAGTCACTGTTTGCCAAATTAGTCCCAACTGAGCCACACTAGCTCTGTTAGCCTTTATTTATTCATGAAAAAAAATGACATCCGATGTCCAATACAATCTTTAAACACACTTGGATAAAATACAATATTCAAAGCTCAAGATATTCAAACAAATCCGACATCTGCAACATCCAGTATATGAATCTCTACAAACTAGGACAAGCTAATGTATTATGATGTCATGCCCAGACTGATACTGGGTTTTTGAGGCAGTTGCTGACAAAGATAATTTACTCTCGTAACATTAAACCATCTCGTCAGTATCACAGCCTGTGATGCTCTAAATGATGCTCATCACAGGAAACAGTCTTGATACAAAATCCCATGAATAACTTGTTTTAAAGCGGTGAATTTTTGACAATGAGACCTGCATCTTAGACTGAATAATTCTGTGCTTAGCATGGGGCTTAACAACTTTGGAGAATATCTGCGATTTTTTATGACAGAAAGAACAATTTGTGATGTAGTTTAAAGTCGAGCTACAGTTCAATATTCACCGAGTAATAGATTTACAGCACAATGGAGCATTACCACATGAGATACTGTGAGACTGTTTATATTCCTATGCAAAGATGAGAATTTAAACATGCGAACTGCTTCCAACCCGTATTTATTACATTTTTGAAATGGCATAGATAGTGGAACAGTCAACACCAAAGCCGTGACTGTTAAGTTAAATAAAGTATATAAAATAAATAATAAAGTAATACATAAAATACTAAAATATTTTGAATAAGGACATGACGGGACGTTTCTGTAAATAATCTCTAACATTGAAACAGGGAGGTCATTCATGGCTCACAATTATCATGTTAGGACTGCACATCCTGCAGTTAAGTCAAAGTAATAACAATAAAGAAAGAAATAAACCCTATGTGAGATGCACTGCGTTAAATATAAAAATAAAGTATATAAAATACAACCTTTGCGATTTGCTGAAATTAAATAATTTTTCAGCCTCAGCACAGCAGCAGCCAATTAGAGAGCACTATCAGGTCACCTGCTCGTCAAAAGTTGAGGGATCTACAGACACACATTTGTGTGGCAACTTTCAAACAGAAAGCAAATATATTCATGCAGAAATTAAGCAAATAGAATTCTAAGTTTATTTTTTACAAAGGTTTTAATTAAGTGCAGTCATGTCTAGCAGACACATAGTACATACAAGCAATTTTTGCAGTAGAATTCATTCATATTTAACTGTCTTCGCTTGATAATTCAATGTCCACTATTACATCAGCCACAACATTCAAACCACCTGCCTAATATTATATAGTTCCCCTCCTCATGACACCAAAATAGCTCTGACCCATCAGGCCTTGAACACCGGTCCTCTGAGGGAGTCCTGTGGTGTCTGGCAGTGGATCCTTTGGGTCTCGGGGGTTTGCATTGTGGTGCCAGTAAATCTGCAGAGACATGGAGGGACTTTATTGTCCTCATTTCTGTTCGACTTATTTAACAATCTTTCTCTACATTTTTTGATTTGGCCATCGTACCTCTCAGTAAATCTGTGATCTTCGTGCCTCCTTCAGTCTGCAGTGTGGGTTTGTTTCCTCTGTAACGGGTTGGACTTCCTCTCCACATGGACCCACTATCGCCTGGTGGAAGGAGATTAGCTTCATTATGTGAGTTTGAATGGCTTTTCGGGGTGTCGTTTGGCCATCGCTGGTAGAAATCAATGTAATTCAGCTGTGTATTTTACTGCAGAGTGATAGAGGTGATTATATTTCAGCAGCGAGAGAAAAAATATTGAGATAATAGATGTTTTATCATCCAGCACTTTAGGGGCCTCATTATTCCAATAGAGCAGCGTATGAATGCACCAGCAGGCTTTAATCAATCCACACTTGGAACTGAATTTCCATGCAGAGTCCTGAGAGGAATAAATAAGCGGAAAGATTGGATGGTATCAAATCTACATGAGTGAGCGATCCAAAATAGTTCTACAGTGAAACAGCACTTTCTACCCACAGAAATATGAACACCAGATATGCTCCTCTGCTTGTTGTCAGACCGGCGGATACTGAGCAAACAAAGTCAAAGTTTAGCCCTCTTTTAGAATTCAAGGCCTTGTTGGGAATTGAACCACTGATACCTTCTTCTGTATGTTGAGCTTTGTTGCTGGCTGGCAGTGAAATTTGGACCATAGAAGCACCATTGAGTTTTCCACCTCTTCATCCAACAGCTCAGTTAGCGCTAGGCAGAAGTTAATTCATTCAGGTAGAACTTAATGTTGTCAGCCTTCTGTTGTCCTGGCACGACGGTTTCTCGATGGACTTTTCTCCCCACAGCTACAGCAAATTTTCTCCTCTTGTCCCCATTTTAGAGCCTGAACTCTAATTTGCTCGATTACTGAATAAGGCCTCACTTGACTAAACAATGAGAGAAGGAATGATGTGTTATTTTATTTGAGCGAACCTGTAAGCTTTGAGGGTTGATAGCATTTCATTAGAATCCTTTCAGATGCCTTAAAACTTAGGTTAACTTAGGTTCTACCAGCTGAAGGATTCAGGTGAGATTTGTGATCAGCTGCTGTTTGACGAGAAGCCAGAAAGTCTACAGTGTTTAGCAACAGTAGGGCTGTTCCGAATAGCAATTGACGTTCTTCGAATATTCGGCTCCAATTAATGACGGCTATTCGAATATTCGGCTCGTGCCGTAGCGGTGCACCACCGGGTAAGGGGTAGCGGAGCGTAGTGTAGTGGAGCATGACAGCGGACTTGGTAGGTCAGCAGCGGCATGCTGGACCCTCCGCAGGTGACGGCTCTGCAGCTACCGGCGACGCACGTCAGCGACTGGTGGCGTGCACGACTATTCGAATACCACCACAACGAATGAATATTCGGATATTGGAATATTCTGGACCAACCCTACTTAGAATAAAATTATTCGTTTACTAACACGGGCGAAATGAAGCGTGACATCGGAGTTGGTAGGTCCACGTACTGCAGCCGAATATTCGGGACCAGCTCTAAGCAACAGCCAATAAATTATCATCAGTTAAGCTTATTTTGACAACACAGAGATAAAACTTGACATGACCAGGAGAAGATGTGAAATGTTGATTATTGATTGATATTGATTTTTCTGACAAACTAAAGTAACAGCTGGACTGTACTGACTCAAACTGATGTGGCAGACTCTTGTGTATTTAATGATTAGAAGAGCTACAGAGCTGCCCCTTTCTGAGGTGTAGAGTCAAATCATCTGTTTCTCAGTTGACCCCAGACCAGGCAAATTGGAAGGGCAGGAGGGCTACGTATTTTACCTATCACTGTGTGGCACTAGGACTTTATGCATTCTAGAAAGAGGATCACTGGAATCCTAACGTGTACATGGAAGAGCATCAATAATGATACTCGACACTTTCAATAGGATGCTTTGGTTCAAGGTGCCGTCTCGAAATTGATTTTGAAAGTTCCGACTCAGGGACAGGCCTGAAGAACTACAAAAACAGATTCACAGGGGCGCCCATATAGCTTAATAGTTATGTTGCGTGACCCAAGTGCAGAGGCGTAGCGGCTGTCCCGGGTTTGATTCCGACCTCGGGCGTTTACCGCATGTCCTTCCCCACTCTCCCCTGTTTCCGACTCTATCCACTGTCCTGTCCATAAAGGCATAAAAGGCCAAAAATAAATCTTAAAAAAAAAAAAACAGATTCACAGTGGTCGTGAAATGATGTTATAGAGTGATGTGTCTTTTTACTAACAAACAATCCTTGCCAAAGTTCAGTCGCACATTAACCAACCAGCTAAAATTTCACTATTTCCTGAATTAAGATAAATTAGCTACAGCCGATTAAGTTTTTAACCGAAACTTAAAACTAGGTCTGTAGTCAACCAAAGAAAATCCTGGCAGCAATCGTTTAATAGCAGGAGGAAAAAACCTTCACACTATCTGCAGATGAACTCATTTTGCCACAGTGCACTCCATCTGCTTAACCTTATTAGCCTAAATGAAGCTTATTAAGTAGCATATTAGATCACTTGAATGTTGATATTTTATATTGAAATATAACAACAGGCTTGGAGCAGATCAGCTTGCACCTGCCCGTAGTCATGTGTTCTGATAACAGAACTCACAAGCAGCACATTAAATAAGTTAAACCTAGCAGTCTTCAATAGGCCGGCTGATTTAAAAGTTGTGAAAACGCAGTTGTGTTCAGAGGTAGTCTGTACCTACTCCTGGCAAAAATAATGAATTTATCCTGGAAGGCCTTTGATGAAGCAGTTTTCTAACCAGGAAAATAACACCAGTGATTGTCTGATCAGTCAGATGAGAGCATATTGACCAACAAATTGACAAGTACACTAAAGGCCATGTAAAGAAAGGGAGCTGCTACCATTGCTAGCATGTGTTCCATAAAAGACAATTCCAGGTATCCAGGAACCCAAACCTACGACTTTATCCCACCAATGGGCATAATGCCACCCTGCTCACCCACACTCAGCATCTAAAACTATATTTAAATGGAATATTTATCAATTTTGCATTCCACTAGCTTCATTAATTGTTGTGGACTGTGTGTAAAAATTGCATCGACTGGTTAAGTGCAATACCTTTTGTATTTTGTAAGCTTTCTGTTACATCCATTCATATCAGTGGATTTTGTCACTTCTTTTACATTTTAAAAGCACTCCAATTGGAGCTACACACTTGGGGGAAAAAAAGTTTACTTGTAATCCTCAACATTCACTTCAACATATTATTATGCCTATGAGGAAATGTTACCTATAATCCAGACATGTGTGCAAAATGTACACAATTCCACTGATTTGAATACGATTTTATTCCTGAATAATTTTTACTTATGTTCAGTACTTGCTGACCTACACTCATGTCACAAATTAGAATATTTGTTGTTTTTATAATAAACTTTATTTACAGAAGAATATTCATCACACATTCTCCTTGATCAGAAACGCTAAACTAAGTAATTAAGTCTAAATTAAATAGAACTGTGGCCTTTGATGATCTTAACTGCAGTGACATGAGTGTAATTGTGTGGAATGATGCTTTTGCAGTTGCCGCAGGTTTCCCCTTTTGCTCTAACTCTAACCAGTTCTTCATATCATCTAGCTGAAATGATCAGCCCTGAAATGTGGTTAATGTAAATGGTCATTTCAGCTGATGCCTGTGTTGTGCTCTCTTCTTCCCTGCACTGACATGAGTCTGGTTTATTATTCAATTCAAGCCCTGGATAGATCAGAGACCAGGCGAGATGGAGGGTACAAGCACAACTGGGGCTTTTCTCTTTCTGATGACAGTGAAGAGGAAAGGAGACATGAGTAAGCACTTCTCCGGCCCTCGTTTTCAGCACTGCATCACTCCTCCACCACACAGCTCTCCCTCCACATACAGCCAGGAAAAGACCTCAGTGGCACCTCTGCTGATGAGCAGGCTATTCCCGTCTCTCATGATAAACTCACTGGTCTTTTAGTACAGCAGTGCAGATCTGTGCGCTCCTGTAAAACCACTGTCTGCATGCAAATCCTCGCCTGCTAGGGTTGGACCGATACGTTTAGCTAATCAGGACAGAAGCTGAAAACAGTAGTTACACCTGCAGTGAAATGTTGCTATCCTTTCACCTTTCGTTTTCTAATTATTTTAAATCTTTTCATAAGTTTAAGCTCCACGTAAAGGTAGGAGGTTTGCTGCAAAGGAATACTTTATCTATTAATCTATTGTTCAGTTAATTGTTAAAAAATAGTTAGCTAAATTTCGAAAATGATTTTAAATGTCATCCTTTGTCTGGCCAGCAGTGCAAAAAACAAAACAAAAACAAAGACAGCCAGTTTACAATGATATAAAACAGCGGAAATGAGTGCATTTAAAGAGCTAAGTTTGCTCAATAAATAACTGATTAAACTGTTACCAGAAATGATTAACTGACCAAACAGTTTAGTGCTAAAAGATTAAAGAGTTTCCACACCTGCTTCCAGTTCTGTGTCATCGCCCTCATCTCTGATTTGGACAAGAGATGGGTTTCCATTGACACTTGTAGCCGAATTTCAAAAAAATCTGCAAAAGGGAAATGTAGATTAACGCATGTCATAAGGAGGTGGGTGGTTGACAGTAACAGCAGGTGGTGCCAAGTCTCCAGCTGTGCCATCAAACCACTGCAGAAGAAGAAGATGACAGAATTTCAAGGAACGCTTCAAAAATATAGTAGAAGATGTGATAGATATGCAGCACTTCTGTTTCATATATCTATGTGAAGACAGTCACAGTCTCCTCGTCACACACAGATCTAACGTTTTGGTATGCTTCAGTGGAAGTCATGTGATGTAGGTCTTTATTTAAATCTGCTTCCATTGCACTTTGTTGCATTTTGCTTTTAACCATACACTCAAATTTCTGCTTTGACATTAGAGATCAGTTTAGATTTTTAGCAAATTTTTTGTTTGCACAAAATAATAACACATAAAAACAGATTGATGCATAAGTTACTGAGATTGATCTGAACTGGCTGTTTTTGTTGGTTATTTTTTTCGGTCAACCAAAGTCTTATAGGTGAGATTATAGCGATGTCATCCATACATAGTGAACTACTCAGCAACTTGCGTATATCCATGAAAAATGCCAAGTGAGCAGAGTTTCTTACAGCATAAACAATCTTTGGTCATGGTGGCAGCTTCTTATCGCTACTGCAGCTTCTACATTATACATCACGTACTTAAAAACTGATTGATGTTAGATTCTAACACATTGAAAGTAGTGGGTTCTGGGAGAAGAGAAGCTTAATAATTGTTTCCTACTACCTTAACCCTAACATTAACCAGTCATGTTGCTTAACTCCAGTCTTACCCCAGTACTAACCAGTTAACTCTGCCTGCTCCTGAGCATTGGACTCTAATGCTTAGCTCTGCTGAAAGCCTGCTAGCTGTAAAATGTTCAGCCTATTGGAGAGCTGCTTCTCTTGATGCTGGTTTGAAGATTCCCTCCTGGCAAAAAGTAAAAGTCTGAAAGAAAGTTCATTCTGCATTTTTTAAGCTACCAACATGTATAATTTAAGTTTAATATTGATATATTGGCTGAAAAGTCTTTTTAACCAACATAAAAAAATAAATGGAATAAAATTGATAGTGCCCTTTGGAGAAAGAATATTATAATGATGACAGCATTATTACTTATTAGTTACATCTGCCCCTGTGGCTGTAGAAAGAACTAAATACATATTAATGTTGTATTTTTTTAGAATGAAAATGATAAAATGTAATCACTTGTAGGGCTGTACAGATGAATCTTAGTGATTAATTAGTGGGGTTTTTCTGGTCAGATAGTGGTAATGACAATTTTCTAACATTTAGTTTTATCTGAGCAACAATCCAAAACCTGAAGATATTCAGTTTACTGTCATATAAAAGGAACTGTTTGCATGTTCAGTACGAAAATGAATAAATACAACCAGTGAGGATAATGAAAAGCTATCGGTCAAACCCTACAGGCCACTTTGTCCTCATTAATGTGCAGATGTGTTATTTTATACCCACACTGATACACACACACACACAGACTTATGAACAACATTAAGTAAGCTGAATATAATGTATTAAGGCTGCGTCCACACATGATTTTGACCGTGTTCTCTTGTTTTTCTTCTCCCAGTGTGAGTGTGGTGAGCATGGAGGAGATGGACCGGCAGCAGCCGACCTCCCCCGAGGAGAAAAAGGTAAAGCGTTCTCTCTGTCCTCTCTCTCATTTCCTGCCTCTCACCCCCTGGTATTATTGAGTCCCAGCGGGCCTCGGGGCTCTTCGATCAGCCCTGCAGTCGGTGCAGATGATGCCAGAGCCTGGCTGGCGCCTGGCGCTGCAGGGCAGTGGCACCCAAAGGACCCCAGCAGTCCATGAGCTAACACTGCTGAGGCGCTATGGGAGTCATTTTCAAGGGCTGCTGCTGCTGTTGTTGTTGCTCTCGGTGAAATGTGAGTGGTGGGTGTTGGCCTCTGATTGTTCTGTTGAGGATAATATTCACACTTGATTGTTTTTTTCCAGAGAAGAATAATTTACTTATTAATAAGTCCTCTCAGTAACTTTGTTTGCTTTGCACAGTGCAGAACCTCATGGCTTTGTTTCAGAGTGTAATTTTCTTGACAACTACTGAATAAACTTGAGCTTGTGGTCCAGTCTTTCACCAGCAGGTTTAGATTTCCACTTGTCCAACACTTTGGTTCATGCCAGGAGATCTTGACAATCTCAGCCTGCCAACTTTGGCTCACTAAAATGTTGACACACCTCTTAATGTGCAAATCTGTACGTACAGTACTGTGCAAAAGATGGAGGCACTTTATATGTTTAGATTAATGTCCATCAGGGAGGCGTCTCATCGTCCCGAATTTATTCTGCAGCAGGACAATGAGCCCAAACATTCAGTTGGTCATAAGGAACCATCGTTCACCCACAAGAAGAACAAGGAGTCCTGCAACAGATGGTGCTTTTGATTTAAACAGGGAAAGCTTTCAAGAGTGTCTGGCCAAAGCTGTTTTTCACACACACTGATGATTTATTTCTCTTTACTTCCCTCTCTATGATGCTTACTGATAAAAATAAACTGTTCCTGGCATTACTTTTGAAGGCCCTACAAAAACTTTTTGCACAGTATTTTATGCTAACATGCAATCTGCAAATACAGTGAGTTGTTCATAAGTGATGGACGTAGCCTCTGGGAAATGCTTTAAACCTGCGTTCTGTCCTACGGCCAGCAGGGGGCGACTCCTCTCATGGCAAAAAGAAGTCTGATTCTATAGAAGTCTATGAGAAAATGATCCGACTTCTCGTTTGATTTCCCACCCTAGTGAACATTTTCCTTATGAGTTTATGGTCCTAATCACTAGTGTCAGGTTTTCTTAAATACAGCATGATGTTCATTTAGTACATTATGGTACCATTTAGAGTAAAATAAGGCAGGATATATTTCAGATGTGGATAACTGAGGGTGTGCATAGTGTCATCAGAATTCACTCTTTATGTGTGGTTTCAAAAGACCAACATGGCGATGGCCAAATACCAAACTCAAGGCTCCAAAACTAGCCTACAAACCAGTGGGTGACATTACAGTCACTATGTCCATCTTTTATATACAGTCTATGGCACATACATTCAACATATTAGAATCTTTAAATCCTCTAAGCATGTTACTGCGCTTATCACGTCTGATGCAAAAGCATTTTGAGTATGCCAAGCTAGCTTTGTGTCTTTTAGTGTTGTGAAATTTGTAAAAAAGTATTGAAAATAAGGTTTCTAAAATTAAATTAATGATGAATAAATATAAACTGCAGTTAAAATAACTGCTGTTAATGCTAAATTATTTAATGATGAAGATCAGCATGTTTGTCAACATTGGCATCTAAGAGAGGTTGTTAACGTGCTAAAGTGTAGCTTAGTGCAGAAGCAATCTGTTAGCATTCATATTTAAGTTCATTATAAAGCACATCTGAGTCTGGTGAACCTCACTTACTACCGTATTTTTAATTAAGCACATTAGTTAATTTAAATTAATCAAATAAAAATAAATAAGGATAAAGGAATGATTTGTGTTTTCATATGTGCTCTCATGGCGGTTTGCGTCCACTAACAAGCAAAACTTAAACGTTGATGTTCTCTTTACTGTGACTGTAGACCTTTTGTTTCCTGGAACTGATGACCCTTTTGTGTGTTTGTGTGTTGTGTTTCCAGTCTCCCACTCTTAGGCACTTCTCAATATCTGATTCCTTGAGAACATATGAAAACCGGCCAAATAATCACATGAGGCCTCTGAACAAGCTGTCACCCAAACGGCTCGGGTATGATATATCCTGTTTATACAAGCTCTGCTCTGCTCTTCTGATAAGTGCACTGTTGCTTCACAGCTCTGAAAAGTGGAGAATGGGATTAGTTTCATGTTAATTTGAAATGAAAACTCTGCAGGAGTTTTAAAACAGATTTTAAAGAAATGATGCTTTTGTTTCTTTGCCAAACAATACATTAATTGTAAATCTGCAGGTGCATTTCAGATTGATGCTGGACCTAAAGCAATTATTATTGGGGTTTTTTTTCGAGATTTTTTTCAACCTGGAAAGTAAAAGGTTCTATAAATCAGGCTATGGTTGATATTTGAACAAACCCCTCAATAAAATCCTTCAGAATATAGAAATGAATAAAACAGGAAAGTTTGGTATAAGTCAGTGCTTTTGAATGAGATTGTAAGGAATTAGCTTTTACAGATATTAACGTTTTGTAAAATTCTGCACATTTTTATTGGAAACCAGATAAAAAAAAACATTGAATAAATGAATTATGCAAATTTAGCTATTTGTATAAAGGTCGAATATACAATTAAATTTAATTCTATTTTATTTTATATAGCGCATATTTACAGCATATGTCATCACATAGCTCTTATCATCGTAAGGAAGAACAGAAAACAGAAAACCCAACAATCCAGAAATTGCTTTTGGATCCCTCTATGAGCAAGCAGTCAGTGGCAGTGGGAAGGAACCAAAAAACCCCCTAGGATAGGGAGGGTGGGAAAAAACCTCAGACAGAACCAGGCTCAGGGAGGGCGGCCATCTGCCTCGACCGGTTGGGCTGGAAATGGGGATGAGGGGGGAGGGGATAGCAGGAGAGGCTGGGGTGGGGATGGCAGGACAGCAGGTGGTGAGGCCAGCGGCTGCAGATCAGGGACGTGGAGCTCCAGATCCAGAGGCATCCGTGAAGAGAACAAGCACAGGACACAGTACAATAAGTAATATACACAGTGTAGTAAAACTAAACACCTTAATGTGTATTTTGGAGGTTTTTTAGACAAATATCCTAAAATGTCATAATCGACCAGTGAAGTCAGTAGTGTTTCTCCTAAATGGGGATTTAAAAGGTAAAACTATCTTTAGCTAATCATGATACATTTCGATTAAGTATTGCTTAACTGACATTCAATGTGACGGCGTTTAACCTGATGTGGTCTTCCTCTCCTACAGCGAAGCCCCTCTCACAGTAGCAACGTCCACCCCCATGCCCAACTATTTCATCATCAGTCCCGCACCTTCACAAGGAATCGTTTTACAAGGACGGCACTTTCAGCACGCACAGATGCCCTCGGCAATAAGGAAACCAGTTCAAAGGTAAGAGTCTGAGCAACTCTCGAAATTTGTCCTGCCTGTTTCATGGTCAGGAATTTTTTAGAAAATCGTGGGGAAAAGGAGATCAGGTTTGTTTTCCTGATCATGCTACTCTCTGTTCTCATCTGTGTTGATTATTTCAGAGACACAGCTCACTTCTGTGGCTATATTGCCCACAATGGTGCCATGGATTTTGTGTATTAAGCCTGTTTTTTTCGCCTGTATTTGTTTACACTTTGGCAGACTAGCACCACTAAAAGTATGCTGAATTGGCTACTGGCTTTCCCTGTTTGCAGTGTTTACAAGGATGTGTAGGCAACTATCACTGGCGTATTATTTGATACTGGAGAAAACTTAAAAACATTGTGTTTCCCAGTCAAGTTCTGTACATAGAAAGAGCATCTCTTCTCTTGTGATGTCTAAGCATATTTATGGAAATTTCTTTGTAATAGACATAAGAATTAATGATATTCTCAGAAAATAGAAGTCATACTGAATCTAAAAAATGGCTATCATTTCTGTGTTGAGATTTATGACTCCAGGAATGAGGTTTACAGCCTCCATGTGACCTGTGTGAGGACAGAGTTACCGGATTTTTCCATAAAACTAGGCTTGTATTAGATGCACAAGAGATATTCTTGAATATAGATGAAGATCTTTTAAATGTGAAGATGTACTTTGGTTCATTACGTTCATCCGCTGGATAGATGTGAGTCTGATGTAGAAAAATCAGTTTAATTGAACTGCAGGCTGTGGAAAAATGAATTAAGGCACATGAGTTGATTGCATTAGTGAGATGTTCCTCTCTTTGATTTTCGTCTTCAAGCAGCCTTGATTTGAAGGAAAGGTAAGACTTTGATCTTGCCACATCACCCGGAGTGAACCTTTGTTAACAAACTGGATCTCATTTCACGCCTTTTTCACATCCCCCAGAACATCGTACTCTTCATTTATTTTAGGGTTTGTTTGTGAGTCAGCAGCATCTCTGCAGTTGTACTGTCATATTTTGTCGGTGTGTGGTTTCTTTCCCTTTCATGACACGTTGTTTGTTGTGTAAAATGCAGTTTAGGTATGACTGTGACACATACTGACAGCCTGAAGAAGTTAAATGAAAACCCCTGACAGCACAGTGATGATGTTCACTGCTTTATTGTTTCATTTAGAGTTTCAGTGGATACAATTGTGTACTTCCGGTGCTGTATACTGGCAGTTTGTGTGTTACTATAAATGTTGCTGTGGTGGTTTGACTTTATTACATGCTGACAGATTACCTTCTGAAGAACGTGAAGATAAATGTTGGGTTTTTCAAATGAAAATCTTTTCAACGTTGAAAATAATATAAGTTGTACTCCTGATCAGTCTTAATTCACTGATAGCAAAACAAAATGTTTTATGATATAAAAACCTGCAAGATTTCTAACGTGAAAACTGCAGAGGGATTGCTGAGTTTCATTCATTGCAGTTTAACATCACCTGGGCAAAATTCTCCACCACCACCCAAAGTGGTTTTATCCAGCATAAAAAAAATCACTAGCACTAAAATGATAAGAACGGCTAATAAATATGGCAATTATTTTTTGTCAATTTGGGATGATTTTACTTGTGAACAAGACCCCGAGAGAGATTGACAGGCGGATCGGTGCAGCGTCTGCAGTTATGCGGTCGCTGTATCGGTCCGTTGTGGTGAAGAGGGAGCTAAGCCGAAAGGCGAGGTTCTCGATTTACCAGTCAATCTACGTTACAACCCTCCCCTATGGTCATGAGCTTTGGGTCATGACCGAAAGAACGAGATCCCGGATACAAGTGGCTGAAATGAGTTTCCTCCGCAGGGTGGCTGGGCGCACCCTACGAGATCGGGTGAGGAGCTCAGTCACCTGGGAGGAGCTCGGAGTAGAGCCGCTACTTCTCCACATCGAGAGGAATCAGTTGAGGTGGCTTGGACATCTGTTCCGGATGCCTTCGGTACGCCTCCCTCGGGAGGTGTTCCAGGCATGTCCCACCGGGAGGAGGCCTCGGGGTAGACCCAGGACATGCTGGAGGGACTATGTCTCTCGGCTGGCCTGGGAACGCCTCGGGGTCCCACCGGAAGAGCTAGAGGAAGTGTCTGGGGTGAGGGAAGTCTGGGCAACCCTGCTTAGACTGCTGCCTCCGCAACCCGCCCCGGATAAGCGGCAGAAAATGGATGGATGGATGGATGGATGGATGGATGGATGGATGGATGGATGGATGGATGGGATGATTTTACTCAAGCATAATAGACATTTTTGTTCATCAAATGGTCAGAAATAACAGGAACATTTATACATTTCTGTTACCTTTACTGTAGGTAGACTGATGCTTACGGTTTTGTGTTATCACCACCCACAGACCCATTCTGATTAAAGAAAAACCCTGTATACCACAAAATCATAAAATGTGATCCCAGGCCACTTCATATAGGACTCATATAAAGAGGCCTGGGATCATATCATATATAACTCACATTATCTGTGAGTTAAAGGACATATACTAGTCAAAAAAAAACTCCAAGGTTCCTCACAGAGGTGCTGGAAGCAAGGATAATGCCATCCAGAGTAACTATATATAGTATACAATAAAAGGTCATCAAAGCCTTTGTGTCTTTAAGACATGCTTGAAGTTTGATGTAGATAAATATAATTGGGTGTCATATGCATAGCAATGAAAGTGTTTTCTAGTAATATTGCCTAAAGAAAGCATGTACAAGGTGAAAAGCATCGGTCCTAGCACAGAACCCTGTGGAACTCCATAACTAACTCTGGTGTGGTTGACATGAATTATTCTGGAATCAGCCAGTGAAATATAACTGAAACAAGTATGGTGTGGCTTCTTTGATCCAAATAACATTTTCCAGTCTCTGTAATAGAACAACTGATCAGTTGTATCAAATGCAGCACTGAGATCCAGCAAGACAAGTATAGAGATGAGTGTGTTGTCTGAGGATTTAAGAAGATCGTTGGCTTTCACCAGTGCGGTTTCTGTCTCTAAATCCTGACTGAAACTCTTCAAACTTTGCATGTCATACCTCATCTCTCTCTCTCCTTTCACTCACAGCATAAACTTCATAAAATATAATTTAAAAATAATTAGATAAAAAATTCCTGCAGCCCAGGATGCAAACTTATTCAGTTGGCAATTATGTGAAACGGAATGGGTAAATCCTGTCAGCACAGACATCATCCAGCTGTGCATGAATTTGTCTACTCAACTTGCAACATGATAGAAGTTGGTCTTCTTTTAATCCTGAGTTAAAGTCAGTAACTGTCCAGGATTTCCACCCATTTTACCAGTTAATTATTCAGACCTCCAGGGTTCCCACAGGCCTTGAAATTGAAAATGTGTTGATTTGGGTCGCCATATAGCTCGCTGAGTTAAGGCGTTACCATGTGGGCGCAGGTCACCAGCAGCGGTCAGGAGTTCGAG
Source organism: Chromis chromis (assembly GCA_900302755.1). Lineage (NCBI taxonomy): Eukaryota > Metazoa > Chordata > Actinopteri > Pomacentridae > Chromis > Chromis chromis. The sequence continues at coordinate 58,729 of OMNN01031615.1, read as the reverse complement.
TCCGGCTCAAGACCCTTTGCTTCATGTCACTCTCCTCTATACCCCCTTTCACACTGTCTCTCTCTGTCAATAAAAATGGGAAAAACTCCCCCAAAAAATACTTTAAGAAAATGTGTTGATTTGTGGAAACTTTGGTTAAAATGTGACAAGGCCTTGAAGTTTTGCCAAGAAGTCAACTGAAAACTTGTAATGTCATTTATTTATTACAATGAATACAAAATGTGTTGTAGTGTTATAGCCTGCGTCCAGCTGCTGGTAGCTGAATTTATTCACTGACCAACTTGTACGTTTGTCCTCCTGCAGAAACGACTTCTCCACCACACAACAAGCTGTAGAAGTGGACAGCATCGTACTCACCTGTCCAGAAGTCCCAGGTAGAGTTCACAGCCTGCTGATCACATCACACAGGGTTTCTTTAAAGTCATTCTCGAGCTGTTTTTGAGCAGAACAGTGTGCTGGTGACTACAGGAGGGAAGCTGGTGTTGAATTTTGATGGGCACACAGTGTTCCTTTGGCTAGGAGAGAAGCACTAGAACATGAATGTGTGTGTGTTTGTGCATGGATATGGTGCGTTAAACATCTGTGAGACAAGTGTGTGTCTCTAACATGAGCACTGCTCGGTATCTGTGTATTTGTGGAATATGTGTGCGAGTAGCTTGTGCAGTGAATTAATGTGACAGCCAGCAGGGCTGCAGATCTGGACTCAACCTCCTCCATGTTCCTGCCAGAGGACAACGAGATCCCAGGCCTCCCAGATTAATCCTCCAACCTCCCGGCTGAGGGAGGAGAACTTATGAAACACTTGTTTGGTTAACATGGGCTCACAAAAAAACAGTAAAATTAAAGTGACCTTGGAGGGAGGGAAATCCCAACACAGTTTTTGTGATGGTTCACTGTTTATTTTTTATGTTAGCAGACAAAAAAAAAAGATTAAAAGGAGGCTGAGGCAGCTCAGAGAGAGAATAAACGGAGTGTAGTTATGCTTTGAGATGTTTGCTGGAGCTCTGCTGCTCAAAGTAACAGGCTATCAGAGTCGGATAATATATGCAGATACATAGATTCATAATTGGTGGTCTCATTTTGGCCCACAGGGCATCCTTTCCACTTAAAATTGACATGAACATTTTACAGTTTCAATTAATAAGCTCATCTGAGACGTCTTTAGTTATTAGCTCACAGCAGCAAGATTAAGGAGCAGCAGATATAGCTCTCACACTATTGCATCCTGGGTTTTCCCTCTCGGGCTGCAAATAAGCTGGATTTTTTTGCAGGATTTCAATGAAACATGAAAAGAAGTAATCAGGCAGAACTTGCGGCTGCATGTTTGTTAAAAAACTATCTATATATCTCTGGTTTTGACAACAGATACTATTTGGTATGCTCAGTAGAACATTAGATATAAGAAACTCTGACTTGTCCGTGTGTGCAAATGACATCAAATTGTGCTTTAATCTGTTATATTTGTGGTCATAATCTTTGCTGAGGACGTTGCAGCAGCTGATTGCATGTTTCATTCTTGATACTGACAAAAGCAGTATTGGCATCAGCAGATACTGTATGTCTGCTACAGAAAACAAATATTGGTTCTTTCACGTCAGCTGTTATTACTGCACCCTGTATTTGAGGATTTTTCTGTTGACTCACTCTCTTAAGAATCAACAGAAAGTGTAGTTTCCTGTAAAGTCATCTAAAAGTTCCTTTAAAAGTTGGGCAATGTAAATCAATTATAAACAAATCAATACATGAGTAACTCTGTGTTGTTTTGTGATTTACTTTACAGAAGAGGGCACCCTGAACATTAAACGTCGCGTCCAGCAGAAGAGGAAACCGTTGGAGGGCTGCTGTAGTTTTCCCTCAGAGGTCAAAGCATCAGAGGTAAGAGAAGCTCAGAGGTTTGGACTTCATCACCCAGAAAGTGTGTTGTGTCTACGAATATCTGTGAACTGGTCACTGAAAGGGTTTAAAGTTGCCGTCTCAGTCCAAGATGAAGGAGTCAGTTCCAGGAAAATGTCAGTTTTGTCAGCTAATTTATGTGTTTCCTTTCCATCAGGCTGAAAACAAACATTTAAAATGGTTAATGTGAAAATTAGGTTTTTAGGAAAGCTGCAGGGAGCTTGCACTTTTTGCCCCGATACATTTTTGTGTGAGTCGACATTTCTTTTAATCTCTGACTGACTGACTGACCCATAGACACAAAAGTATATTTCCCATTACTGGAAAATGCTCATGTTTTAAATAAACCAGAATTATCTGCTAAATGTTAGATGTTATGTGTGAGGTGCAGCCTCTCACTAAGTTTGGGCTTCTCTCCTCTTTCTGACAATACAAACCCTCTGCCTGTGCATCATCATCATTCTCCTCTGCAGCACACCTCCAACACTGCAGCTGGATCCACAGATAGACACAGAGCTACTGTAGATCTGAGCTTTAATCCAGAGCCTGTTGTTCTGCAGTGCTTCATATTAAGCTGTTCTCTGAGGCGGAACGTGCTGTGATCAGTCAGTGACCTTTAGAAACTGAATGACAGTGTGACTGAGCCGCTGTTGCTGCAACTTTCACTGCAGTTAAATTACAAACCTGCTTTACTGCTGTTTTTTTTGGGTAAATACAAAAATCTGAAGTTCAGAGTCACACAATGGAAACTGATGAGCTCTGATTTTACACTTATTCTTTTTAACAGCTGTTTGGAAGTCATCATTGGCGCTTCTACGTATTTTACAGTTGATACCACTATGAGGTGGTATATCTGAAAATTTGATTTGGCAACTACCAGCCATGACACTTACATATACAGTATTGTAGCATGATTCTCCTGTTTGTTCTTTGCTTTGCATGAAAATAATACCCCTGATGTTGGTATTTCACATTTAAGGTGCTTAATACAAGTCAAATAGCCTTGTCAAAGGGGTCGACTTTTACAAGTTTCATGTCCTGCAGCCATTTGGGTTTCACTCTCATAGCATTGTTTTCATGCTGTTTCCACTCAGAAAGCTCTAAGCCACTGTAATGCTTTCTGAGTGTGGCAACCTCAGAACCAAACCGCAGACGGACACAGTTTGAGACAAGCTGGTGAACATAGTGCAGCATTTAGCAGTGATTTTACTCAGGAGTTGATACAAAGCAAAACAGAGCTAAAGAAGAGTGAATTATGGATTTATATGCTGACTTGGGTCACTGGATGTGTAGATAAATACATTTTTGCTAACAAGTTAACGGTTTCAAAAAGTTGCATATCCGTGTTGTGTTCACCGCTTGGTTCTGCTGCCCTCAAGTGGCCCAAAAATACATATTTTAAGTTCTCTTTTAATTTTTTCTCCTTGCTTGTAGAATTACTTACAGTACAACTACAGGTTTAGCTCCTTGTAGCTTGCAGTTTTGGTTTTATTGCAACCTCAAGCATCTAGCCAGCTGCTGAAAACCAAAGCAGAACTCAATGAGGAGAAAATATTTAACTTGTACCCACTAGGATGAACATGAATATGTATGCGGCAACTTTAACTCATTCATAAGACAAGAAAGTCTGATGGTTGTGTTTTTCAGCTTGTTTTAGAGTTAATGCTGCTTTAACAAGTGTTTTATTTTGGCAGCCTCTCCGGCCAATCATCTACGAAACGGTGTGTATGAAGTGCAACAAGCCGAGCGAAGACAGCAGCAAGTGTCAGACCTGCGGGAGCAGTTCGACGCTGCTGCCCTCTCAGCAGGCCACGCTGTCGTCCCCGACCCCCCGACCCCCCATCAGATCCCAGCCCTCCCCCGGACCAAACAGCCTGCAGCAGAACTTCTACAAACCTGCCACGACCATGAGGGCGCCCCGAGGAGAGCCTATGCCCATACGGATCACGACCACCAGGGGGACCCTGCTGCCTCTAAACAACGGCAGGGCTCCTCTGTTAGCCGGGACGTCGAACTGCTGCGGAGCCAGAAACCCACCTAAAGGGAAGAGGAGCCAGCAACACGAGCTTAATGACCCCAGTGAGTAAAACAATTACTGCTGAAGGAGAGATGTTGATTAAATGTTGAAGAGGTTAGTTCTCTAATGAGGCAGTGGCCAGAAAGAAGGCCAGCTATCTACAATAACAAAAGCAAAGCAGACAGTGTTTCAGAGCTCACTATCAGGGATCTGGTTAGAGCTATATGGAATGACTAGAATATCTCTTTTAGCACAGACACATTTCTCTAGAACAGACACTCAAACTGTTGAAACACTGTCTGTAGCGGATGGCTCAAAGCTAAGCTAGTAGCACAATGAATCCGGCAGCAGCAGCAACAAGTTACCTTCTAATGCTGGAATTAGGGCTGAGTGATGTTTAAAAAAAATCATAATGTTATTTTTTTTGACAGATATTTCCATTGTAATATGAGTAATGGTTTTAGTGTAAATGGTATTTTTTGCATTTCTTTTCCACTGAAAAATATAAAAAAGGATTATGTGATTTGTTTTCTGCAATTTGTACCAAACAAGCACTTTCCCTCATATCTAGACAGTTTGATTTATAGGCCGAGGCATCTCTGTAGCACCACAATGCTTCATCTAAAATGGTTTGTTGTGACACACACTACCTTTATGAAAAAATTGAAGCTCCTGTGACTTGGATATTTGATTTGTCCATATTGGGATTTTGACATTATTTCAATTAATTTTGTAGCTCCAGCTAGAATCAATCAGAAAATGTGAAAACTTTTCGAAGGCTCTTAACCAAGCAGCGATAAAATAATCCATCAGAAGAAAGTACATTAAAAAGTTGAGTGGGAAGAGGGAGGTAAAGAAGGTATCGATCTCACAGAGGTCACGTGTTTGTGTCGTGACATGGAGCATCATGTCAGGTGATGTCACTGTGATTCACATGAAGCTAAACCCTGGTGATTCTCTTTCCCTGAATGAAGAATTAACTAGTACCGACTCATTTTTTCCTTCTCATAAGGACTCAAAACATCCTGGTTTGTATAATCTGTGAACAGCTTATTGGCTGTAGTTTTTCACAGGAGACATGAGGGGATGTTGTTTTAAGTTTTACCTTTAATCCCAGGCTTGATATCCATTATTTAACAGACGCTCAGTGAGTTGAAACTCTCTGTAGCAGCGTCTGTGCAGATTTTGAGTGGGTGTTTGTCTTGCATTTGGCTCCTGGCAGCAGTTTTGTCAACCAGCGGGGATGAACTTGGACTGCAGTTCAGGACGTTCCGGACTGTTTGATGCTGCTGCCATATATTCAGCTGTCTCACTCTGTTGGCTGCTGTCAGGCATATCATGTCCCAGACTGAAGGGTACAAGAGTTTTATTAAGAATCTCTTAATTTCTGCTTTTATTTATGATGTGCAAAGTGAAAATGTAAGATGGAGCGGGGGAAAAGTTGAAAGTTTGGCAAAGCATTTGTACCTATTGTTTTTTATTACTCTCTCTTCGTACGAGTGAAATGTCATCACCGTCTGCCTTTCTGAGTCAGATTTCCTCTCAGTGTCCAAACTAAAGGAAGTGGAGGCAGCGGTATGAGCCCCTGTGTTCTGTAAATGAGTACAAACATCAGTGTCAGCGGCTTCACATCAACCTGTGACACTGTAAATTGCTACAGAGAGTGCAGAGATTGGACTGTCACTTTTTAATCTGACAATTCACCACCTGTCTCGATGCCATTTTGTAGGAATAATAGCAGGAATGTACTGTAATTATTCCACCAATGCAACAGACGAACCTCTAGCGGTTCTAAAAATAAAAATAAATCTCATCAGTGTTTTCCAAATCATCAGGCGCCAAAGCTGAACAAATTCTTCTAAATTAAGTTTTTAAAAAAAAGAACTCTAAATCTGTGCACTCTGAGCTGCACATGCACCAAATTCATCCTCATCCATGTTAGCATTTGTGGGGTTCAAAGTCATTTTCCGACATGAGTGGTGTTTACAGGCTTGTTTGGATAAGAATTTCAACAAGTCAGAATCTTTATCACAAGGAAGATTCTGATTTGCAGCAGGCACAAGTCTTGACTTTCAAAATGTTTGGACAAACTGAACTCACTTTTCTGTCATCACCAGATTATTGGACATTTTTCAAGTATGAGTAATGGACATTAAACCACAGTGAGATACCAGTACTGAAGGAAAGAGTAAAAAGGACAGGACAAATTTCTACACTGAGTGTTTGCAGTATAGGCAGAATTTCTTGAACCGCCACAGAAAAGGTTTTAGCAAGCACCAAAGGAAAATCAGCAACACCAGAATGATAAGAGTTGATGATAAGAGTTGCAATTGTAAGTTGTAATGAACAAGCAGAACATAAATTGATTGATATACACCATCTTTGACTTCCAGCACTCAACATCCCTCTCATCCTCAGCTGCTATATTTTACACATGAGGCTGGTGCTGGATAACACTCCTGCTAATGTCCAGAGTCAGGCTGTCCAGCTATTTGGGCTTATGCACTGCCTCCTTTTCTGGCATCTTAGTGGAACAGTAGGTGGCAACATGCACCTTTACCGGTGGTTTGTAGTCAAACCATTAGAAAAATGCATAGATTTCTGTTGAATAAGGCAACACAGATTCTGTTTTTATGTATGTGAACCATTCATACCTAGTGTTACGCATTGTCACCCCCCAAATGCCCTCTATGTCCCAGGAAAAACCCTAAACAGTGTCAGATACTGCATGCAACATGCTGAAAACCTCTTGTGTTATGCAGTGGTTGTGAGGAAATGATACGCAATGTGAGTCTTAATTCTCACTCTTGCTTACTCCTAGTGCCACCATTTTATGTAACACACTGCTAAAGCTTCGTTATTTTGTCAGATGACATGCAGCAAATTTATGTGGCAAGGCGTTAAATCTGTACTAAAATATACAGTGTGACAATCAGTGGATACATTTGACAGATTTAGCTTCATTCAGCCACCACATTTCATCAAATAGCGAGTGAGTCTTAATTTACCTAAACTGCAGGATCTGTCTTTTTGTGGCTGGCTTATATTAGAGGCAGGCCTTCATTTCTAAATCTCTCTATATAATTACTAACATTTGTCATATTTTAGTATGACAACCCATTTTAATCTGCTTCTCCCTAGTTTCTCCATTAACGTTTCTTCATTACTCTATTAACGATACAGAGAGAAGAGATTCAGCCTGTGGAGAAACCAAAGACTCGTGCACTTCTTTTCTTTTCTTTTCCCCAACAAGCAGATTATCACTTTGTATAGTACTTTTTAACATGAAGGTAAACAAAGCGCAACATGAGCAACTGAACTGTACACCCTCCGCCATTGTCAGAGACCCAGCTTTTTATTTACTTCTGGTTTTTATTTTAAGAAATATATGCGCAATATGACATTAACAGTAAAAATATTCTTGAAAATATTTCTGCATCCTCATCTGAACCAACACCAGCACCAACTCTTAACTCAAAATCTCATTGTAATTTGTTTCTGAGAAGCAGAATATCCCTTAACCAAACCTTTCTCTGTAGAATAAACAACAGAGTTCAAGTAAACGGCTAAAAAGCCGGTCATAGTGTTGGAAAGTGTTTAAACACAGGTTTCTGATGTTGCCTTTGCAGTCGTCCTGTCCAGTGACGATGACGAGGATGAGGCCGACACCGCCAGCACAGGCAGCGTCAACAGACTGGACAGCGTTTCTCCTCGACCTGCCGACTCCGCCCACTCCTCTCCGGCGCCCTCCGGAGGCAGAGTGGAGGCAGCGGTGAAGAGCGCCGGAGAGCAGGAGGAGGGGAACACTGAATTCTTCGAAGACGTCAACATGAAGATCACGATACCACGGAGAGCCCGGATGAAAGATCAGGTGATGATCTGGAGCATCATGAGCGCATTAGAGTGGTTAATGAGCCAGAATAGAGGAGATCCTTCTTCTGCATCACCAATTGAATTAACTAGATTTGATTTTGCAGTTAAGTAAAACTAAACTGTCTTCTTATTCCAGTTTGGAAATCAACCCCCTGAGACCTATTCACCGAGGCCAAAGAAGCCCAAAGTCGTGGTCAATAAGTGTGACAGCATCATACTTGAGTGTCGGAGTGTAAGAGTGGGAACTGTACGCAGGATGGTGACGAAGCCTGTCGTTGTGAGTCTTTTGGTTTCTCAAGAATATTATTCTTTTTTTTTTTTAAGTTCATACTTTTGATATTTATATATGACAACGATACATACAGGTCCAGACCTTGACAAATACAAACAGACAACATTAACATATTCACAACAACACCACATAGAAGGGAGATCAGTGCATGCTCATACTTAAATAAATATTCCATTCATTGTCAAAAGGTTCAGTTTGTCCTATACAGGGGTAGATCCGGTTTCAAAAACAGACACAACATTTCTCATATTGACCAGATTTTACAGTCAATCAGTTCAATATTGGTGATAATGATTTGTGCCCCCACACTTGCATCCAAATGGTTTCAGACCTAAACTCAGTGTCATTTAATGTATCTGTTATTTGATCCATACCTAGAAGATTAAAAAAACTCAAATATCCATGTTTCTATAGAGAAACATTTTGGTTTGTGAATTTTCCAGTTTGACAGAATCATTCTTTTGGCAGCCCAATAAGTGTGACAGCATCATACTTGAGTGTCGGAGTGTAAGAGTGGGAACTCTGCGAAGGATGGTGACGAAGCCTGTTGTTGTGAGTCTTTTGTTGTATTTTTTGCACTAAAATATGGTTGCCAGACAAAGGCAGCATTACTAACATCTTTGGCAATGAGTCCTGAGTTAAATATTATTCAAATGGTAGGGAATTGGTTGAAAATCTTGATTGATTCTAGCTTTTTTAAGTTCTAGGTTTTTCAAATCCCCATGTATATGATTAACACCAGCATCCTGTTAATGCTGTTTGCCCAAGAGTCTGTGATGTTTACGACACAAACCGGCAATTTAATCTGACATTCCCGTAAATTTTAGCTTCACCCGAAATTAATTTGATTGTGACTATTAAAAATTCGGCCACTTTGGCTTTCTGGATTTCTTGGTAAACTTGCTTTATAGAACAGATCCCAGATCATAATCGTTATACTCAAGTCCATCTAAACACAATCAGAAGTAGAGCCAGCAGTTTAAGCACAGCAGCCCAGATGTCCCGATTCCTGGCTACTTTGTCCAGCTATATTTAAAAAAGTGTAATATGAAAACACTGAGTTTTCCCACTGCTGTATACATGATTCATTTACATGGTTTGTGAGTCATAAATTCTTACATATATACTTCTTGTCTTCAATGGTGATGGCATCAAATTGTGAATGATACAGCTGACACATTAGAACAGGGGTGGACAACCCTGGTCCCCGAGAGCCACTATCCAGCATGTTTTAGATGTTTCCCTCTTCCAACACACCTAATTCAAATGATCATCTCATCATCAAGCTCTGCAGAAGCCTGATAACGATCCTGATCATTTGAATCAGGTGTGTTGGAAGAGGGAAACACCTAAAACATGCTGGATTGTGGCTCTCAAGGACCAGGATTGTCCACCCCTGCTCTAGCACATCCTAAAGGTGTATGATCATATTAAGATCTTAAGACTTTGGAAGCCAAGTCAACACCTTGAACTCTATTTCAATCCAGTCCTGAACAATTAGTGCAGTTGAAAGGGCACACAATTCTGTTAAAACTGCCAGCAGGGGATATCGTTGTAAGGTGGGATCTGCATGGATCAAATGGATTGACATCTGGGGAATTTGAAGGTCAAGTCAACACCTTCAACTCTTTCCATGTTGCTCAAACCATCCCTCGCAGGGAGTCCATTTTTCTGCCACATCTGTAGATGCTCGACTGGATTGAAATCTAGGGAATTTGGAGGCCAAGTCAACACCTTCAACTCTTGGTTGTTTTCCTCAATCCGTTCCTAAACAATTATCGCAGTTGGAAGGGCCGTTATCCTGCTGAAAGAGGCCACTGCCAACAGGGAATATTGTTGTGAAGTGGGGTCTCCATGGATCAGACAGATTGAGATCTGGGGAATTTGGAGGCCAAATTAACACCTTGAACTCTTGGTCCTGTTCCTCATACCATCCATAGCAGGGCCTCCATACTGCCAGCACATCCCATAGATGCTTGGTTGGATTGAGATTTGGAGGCCAACATACACAAACTCTTTGCCACGTCTCTCAAATCATATCCCTACAACGTTTGCTGTGTGGCAGGGTGTATTATCCTGCTAAAAGACTACCCTTGCCATGAGGGGGAGTACACACCTACAACAATGTTTAGGTAGGTGGTACATGTCAAAGTAATACCTACATGATTCCAGGACCCAAGGTTTCCCAGCAAACATTGCATCCTGCAGCCATCTCTTCCTCAGGTATACACACCTGGTCATCCGTATGACGTAAAAGGTAATGTGCCCATCATAGGTGCTTTTGGTGGACAGGTGTCAGCATGGGTCCCTTACACAGCAAGCTAATATGTGATTGGACCACAAAAACCAGCCATCAGTCCTCACATGCATCAGTGAGCTTTGGGTAGCCACCAACTCCCTGCTTGTCCTTCTTTGGGACACTTTTTGTAGATACTAACGTCTAATGCGTACCGAGAACATCCGACAAGATCTGCCGTTTTGAAGATCGTATGACCAATCGCAACCTGGCTCGCACTTCCCCATTTTTACCAACTTTCAACACAGGTTGATGTGGACGTGGAGTGGTGGAGGTTGATATCCTAGAGATGGCCTCTGTTAAATTACTGCTTCATAACACCAGGTGTAGGTGAGAAAATGTGTATATTTTTTGTAATTGGTGTACATTGGCTTGTAAATATTAGAACTGGTTGTTTGTTTACTGACCTGGTGGGACGCCAGAGGAAATAGTGGACGAGGACAGCTGGCCCTGGCCCTTGGAGGTCATTCCTGCCACTTCGATGGTGTAGGTAGTTAGAGCGGTGAGTCCGGTGACCCTGTACTCTAAGGTGACATTCGGCATGTAGTGGGTGACTCTGGTGTTCGTTCGGTTGTACTCCTCCCACGAAATGCGGTAACCTGCAGAACGGCAGAGACCGGTTAACATCGACAGACAGACAGAGAACCCTCTCAGGGAAAATCCGACAGCAGCTTTACTACAATAGCGTCTCTCAGCTCGTATGCTACGGGGCAAGCTAACAGAAATATTAAATTAACTTCATCAAAAATTGAATATAGCAAATTAAATCAGCCTGTGATTATACCTCCCTGCACTCACACATCCTCCGCCCACTCCTGTGCGCACATAAAACCATGCGCACACACACACACACACACACACACACACACATGCTCACCCTCTCAAAGTTAATGCAATTTGCTCCTTGGCCAGCAGCTCTTTTCATGTGATTGCATAAAGCATTAAGCAGCATTTCTTGCCAAATCAATAATTTCACATGGCATGTCAGTGTTTGTCTCCTGGGAGCGTGCGTCACATTAAAACGGAAAAACTCTTTACAATACGCTGCTGAATCTTAACCTTGGTAAACATTTGAATATTAATATCATTGTTTGGCATGTGTTCTTTACTTCACGTTTGAACAGAACGAAGCCCTGCACTAGAAACATCTTTAATTAGCGCATTTTGCGTAAACATTCCTGGACTGGTGAAATGAAATATTTGTTTTGCACATGAATTTACTAATATACTTACTTAACTTCCTTTGTTGAAATAGATTAAAGTATAATGTTACAGAATAATCTTTGTAACAAATGAGTCCTTATGTATGAAGACAGATGGTGAGTGGATGTATGATACAAGCCCACATTGTTCGTAGTGTGTTAAGACTGCATTGTCTGATATTACTTATTAGAATTTAATTCAACCAAAAGCCAAATATCTCTTTGTGCAGTTACCAGGGATAGAAACAGAGTTTAATGCTCTACCTGAGAGGAAACAGCTTTGACTGTTGCATAATTTGGGTAATGTGCTTTGTTTTATTGCTCTTTAAGATCCATAATAATTTAAGGGCTATAATTTTGGCCGCTATATCATCATACTGTGCACATCTTCATTTCTTCTTCTTCTATGATTACAAAAGACTTGAATAATGTCTTGGGAAGGGAGCCTCTTTGTGCACAGCTTAGTAGAGGAGACGATGTTTTATTTTTTTGCAGTGTAATACATCATGTAAGATGTATTATTTTCTAACAAGTGTTGTCTCACTGCTGCAGCGGTATATTATTGTGTTTGGCCGGAGCAGTGCAACAAACAAGAGAGCCGCTCTCCTGTGCCAGACTCGCTAAATGAGGTCAAGCAGTTGCAAGGTCCGGGTCTGGTCTGCAGAGGGTTTGTTTGTAGCCAAATCAACATCAAGGCCGCTCTGGGAGACGGGAGTACGAGGGAAAGGCCGAAGACTAGCTGTTAAGAGATTTCTCCGGAGCTACTGAGGAGGAGCACCGGTGGCTCTGGATGAAGAGAAAGGGCTCCGCCTGGGCTCCCAAATAAGAGACACAAAAGCACCACAAAGGATACAAAACTACTACAAAGAGACACAAAACCACCACAGTGATACACAAAATGCCCTTAAATGACACAAAATGACTACAAAGACACAAAACCACAGAGTGACCCAAAACTATCATAAAGAGACAAAAATTACTATAAAGAGACACAAACAACCACAGAGACACAAAATTACCACAAAGAGATGTAAAAACCACCACAGAGACACAGAACTACAACAAAGAGACACAAAACAACCACAGAGAGACATAAAACAACCACAGAGAGACATAAAAACACTACAAAGAGACACAAAACAACCACAGAGAGACATAAAACTGCCACAGAGAGACGCAAAACCATCACAAAGAGACACAAAATCACAACAAATAGACACAAAACCACCACAGAGATACACAAAATGAACACGAATAGACACAACATGATCTCAAACGACACGTCGACTACATTAAAGACCTACTGGAAACTTTGTACCACCTACGTCTCTTGCAAACATTTCTACAATGGTTTATTTCAAGGCAGGTAGGTCCAGGTAAGTAACCTTCACATTTAGCAGACTGTGCCTCCTGTAGAAGCTCCACTCACGTGGGCATCCTGTAGAGTCTAAGCAGCAAGTCTCAGGAGTGCAATTAAAGCATAAAAAACAGCTATAAAACAGTCCATGTGCAGAGCTTGGAAGATGAGAAACTGTTCTTGCGATGTAATATTTTATGTAAGATGTTACAATATTTTCTAACAAGGGGTGTCTCTCTGCTGCAGTGTTATATTAGGTGTCTGACCTGAGAGGTGGTATATGCAAATAAAACAAACAAGAAACACAGGAGCAGATCTCCTGTGCTGGGCTCGGTAAGTGAGGTCAGGCATGTGCAAGGACCGACCGATCGAGGTGGTCTGTGGAAGGTTTGCAGCCACATCGATATCAAGGTTTATTCCAGGAGACGGGAGCATGAGGGAAATCCAACAAGCTGATAAACAGGCAAAGACCTTTCTAAAACTGCTGGAGAGGGTAGTCCATGGATCTGGATGAAAAAGAGGGCTCCACAGTAAGTCTGACTTGCTTGGACACCCTTGTAGGACTATGGGGTGAACTGGGGATTCCAGGATTCACCCCTTAACTCTCTGGACGTTGGTATCAACCCAAGAAGATGCTACCACCCACTGGGCCATCCCAACTGGAAGGATGTCTCAGGAGAATAATTAAGTGATGCAGTGGGTGCGAGAAGGTATATTCAGGTAAGTAATCTTCATATTTAGCAGACTCCACCTCCTGGAGAAGCATCACTCACTTTGGCATCCCGCAGAGTCTCGGCAGGAAGTCTCAGGAGCGCAATTAACACATTTTAACAGCCAGTTCTATGTAACAGATCACGTGGAAGAAGATAACATGTTTGTTTTTTTTAGCAATGTAAAGGTGTTATATGATTCTGTCTCTTGCTATAATGGTATATTTGGTGTCTATCCTGTGGAGCAGTATGTGCATTAAGACCAAATGCTCCAAAGTAAGTCAGACTTGACTGGGAGCCCTAGTAGGACAAAACTGGGGGACAAAACTGGGGATGCCGGGATTCATCGCTCAGTCATCGGAAGTAGGGTTGATACTACTCAGAACATGCTACCACCCACAGAGTCCAGGCAGCATGTCTCAGGAAAGTAATTAAGGTGATGCAAAGGGGTGCAAGTAGGTAAATTCAGGTAAGTAACCTTCATATTTAGCAGACTCCACCTCCCGGAGAAGCATCACTCACTCAGGCATCCCGCAGAGCAAGTCTCAGGAGTGCAATTAAGGCACATTAACAGCCAATTCTACATAACAGATCATGTGCAGAGCTCAGAAGAGGATCTTTTTTAGCAATGTAAAGTTGTTATATGATTCTGTCTTGCGACATAATGGTATATTTGGTGTCTAGCCTGTGCAGCAGCAAGTGCATGACCCAAATAAAGTAAACAACAAACAATAGTGCAGCTCTCCTGGGCTCAGCTCGCTAAATGAGGTCAAGTAGTTGCAGCACAGAACATATTCTTCCAGTTTCCACCTTAGTGCCGCCTTATGCGATTGGTCTCTCTCACAGAAACTCTGACAAACACCACCTTGGGCAAACTGCTATTTCTCACCCCTTCCTACCCGCCTGCAAAGTATAATTTGGGAGCGAGGCGAGTGTACCTGTGAGGACGCCGTTCTTCTCGTTGGGCTCGCTCCAGCTGACTTTGAGCGAGGTGTCCAGGATCTCGGTGAAACTCAGGTGACCCACGGCACCGGGGGCTGGACAGGGACAAACAAGAAAAATGAGCGAGACCGACGGACAAAATGAGCCACCTGGCGACTAGATATAGCCATAAATCTTCTATATTTGACTATTTAGACTTGAAATGTGTTTAAAAAATCAAGGTAATTGCTGAAAAAAACGAAGTCATTACAGGCAAATGAAGAGTTTTTAAAGCTCGGCCAATAATCTCTAAGGGAACTACGTCCCAATTATGATGATCCTGGCTGGATGCTGAGTATACTCATTCATTACCACTTTCTCTACAATTTCGTTCTGCATGAATAATAGATCTTGCCCGAAGGATGTGTTACTGCGAGATGCTTGTGTCCCCCCTCCTGCCACCACAGGAGAGAGAAAAGTGTGGAAGAAAAGTCACTTACTGTCCTCATGTGTCCTTAATGCTTTAGGCGGGCTGCGGGGGCCGTCTCCGGGTGTAGTGAAGCACAGCACAGAGGTGTAATACTCAGTGAACTTCTTCAGACCCGTCACATATCCCACGTGGACGCTGTCCTGGAAGTTCGGTCGCACTGTTACCATAGCAACTTCGTCGTCTTTGCCAGGTTCCCAGGCCAGCAACTAAAACAGAGGAAATATGAAGGACTATTACCCAAATAAAGAAGCCAGTACTTCTATAACAATTCTCACAAAACTAACAGTAGTGTCTCTCTCCGAGGACTTATTTAGCATCTCCCAAATACATTCAGAAAAATGCCCTGAAGATGTTTTGACTGGGAGAAGATGGCTGAATAGCTTCACTGAGACAGGCTCGGAGAGGAGGAGAGAGTTTGAGCTCAGGAGAGGCATAATAATATCCCATCATGCGTGTTCATCGTTTACCATATAGCATCTCAACAAATGGAACCTGGACTGACCAATTAGCTGTTTAGGTAATGAGTCCCAATGGCTAGTCCGTTGGGTTGTTTCCAGTTTTCCGAGTCAGGGAGCTTCCAGGAAAGTTGGCAAGAGGATGTCAGAGGGATGATGCTTGATTGTCTGCCACACGTCTCGATTTTTTCTATATATATCTCCCTCTGTCTTTTTTTTTAACCTTTCTTTGCCGCACATTCTATCACCTTCTCTGTCTCCCCTCTTCTCACTACTTCTTCAGTCTCACACTAGAAAAAAAACTTGGTGTTTAAAATTCTGATTGGTACAGTGACCCCTCCCCCCTCCCAGAGCTGAGTAAGACTTGCAGGGCGCCATTGAACAGAAATACAAAAAGAGAGACGAGTCCCAATGACATAATTAAGTCTCAACAGAAAAAAAAATAGAAGCATCCCATGCATGTGGCTTTGTGATTCCCTGTGGGCTACATTCGGAGGTATACACAAGAGGCAGAGAGATGAACTACATTCAAGAGCCCATGACAAAATAATGAAGACATTCATCATTATGTGCACACAGCTTCACAATAAAACATATGAGAAATGGTTGTACAGATAAAGAGAATGACCTCCGACTGACAAATGGGCGAACAAAGTCCATTGTTCAAACTGGCACCGTATATCGTTTGCCCCCTGGCTTCTTCTTTTTTTTTTTTACTACAAGTTGACTCTGACAGTTCTGTCAATGGAGCTGATGGCTGGTAGTGAGGACACCGCGACACCTACTGACCTTGTAGCCCTGGTTGATGCCGTTGATGAACTGAGGGTTGGGAGCTGTCCACGTAAAACGAATCGTTGTGGAGTTGACCGCCTCGGCCTGCGCGTTACTCGGCGCGATGGTCGGCACTGGGATGGATGAGGAGAGGAAGGAGAAAGGGAGTCAGAGAGGAAGAAAAGGAGAATAAAGCAGCAGTGGCACGGCAAAAAAAAACAAGAGTGTGAGAAGCGCCTTTCGGTTGACTGCTAGAAGTCAGCCTGCATCTATTTTGATGTCACTATTGATCGCTGCTGCACAGGTCAGGGCAGATGCTGCCATCACTCTCCGTCTGACACTTACACCCAACGCTGCAGCTCTTTGTGGGTTTGTTTGTGAGTGTGTGTGAGCTAGTTATGGATTTTAGAGACATGTCACACCTTTGCGTGGTCCTTACAAATAAGAGTTCAGGGTAATGTAGTTGGACAACAGTCAGCACCGGCTTTTAGTCGATGGTTTCGGTCAGCGGTAAATAAAACTGGAGGCTACTAGAGGTCTGCTGAGGGATTTGTGTTGGTGTATAAAAGCAGTGCATTTGTAAGATGCTGCATCCCAGCCTTTAAAAAAAAACTGCCGTTATATACATGGTCTAAACAAGTGTATGCGAAGTTTTATTCACAACTGTGCATGGAGACTCACTGAAAATGACAAATTATACTCTACAGTTTAGATTTTTGATCAATAACACCGACTACTCACCTCCCTGAAGAGTCCACTCTGTGACTTTATGGCTGAAAGTTCCCAAACCCGCCCCGTTGTAAGCAGCCACCTCAATCTCATAGTTGGTCCAGATGATGAGGTCTTCCAGCAGCAGGTTGGTCACATCTGGACTGGAAATGTTCTTGATTTGGTAGTCGACAGGCAGCCCAGTGAGACGGTACCTGACAAACACATGCACAAACTTTCAATGCTGGATTGTCAGAATATCAGAAACCCATGTTGCTGCATTCACAGTATTATCTGTAGCCTGGTTGTGAGAGTTTAGATGTTCCATTAGAGGATTTACAGTCCAGCAGTACACTATAATCCCTGCTAGGGGGAGACAAAGCACCAGCAAATAGACAATTAAAACCCACTGACAAGCACTGACTGTTGTCTGGAAAACACCTGCTGTTTCATTTGGATGTAATGAATAAAAAGCCTGACAGAAAAACCAAACTAATTACATGTTTACAGGATTTACAGTCAGTTTGGCATATTGCTGACTCTGCCTATTTGAGTTGCTGAAGTTTTTTCTTTGGTTTTTCCAAGTCAAACCAGTTGTTACCATTTTAGCTGTCTGTCACACAAAACACTATTTAAATGCAGTGGTGTTAACTGAAACTGTTGTGCTTTAAGTGAAATGTACTCTGAGTTAATTCTAGCAGTTTGCCACAGAAGTACTTGGATCAAGTGCATTTTCTAATTGTGTTTTCTGCAATTTCCTTGTACAGTACAATAGATTTTGAATTGCCTTTATATTTCTATGCAATTGACGAGATAGAAAGAGCACAATGCCACAAATTCAGACAAGAACACTGACAAAAAACACAAGATGAAACAAAGATGAGCACACCTTCACTTATTGCATCTTCCTTCATGCATCTAAGTATTAACAAAAAGTATACAGTGCCTGCTTTGACCTCATCTGGGACAAAACTGCATGTTTATTCCTACTTTTCACATAAAAACTAAGAAACGGTGTCAGTGGAGGATGCGCAGCGGATTTTACCGGATGGTGTAGCCTCTGAGGATGCCGTTCTGGTGGCTTTCCTGCGGCGGCTGCCACTGGATCATGATGGACTGGTTGGTCCGACCGCTGGCGATGACGTTCTGAGGAGGAGCGCTGGGCGGCTCCTCTGGTAAAGACACACTGCAGAAAAACAAAAGAAACACAAGTGGAGATGTAAAGGAACAGGAAAAAAGAAAATCATCACCAGCACGGAGCTTTAGTTTATTTCAAGCGAGAACACATCACATAGCGCTTTGAAAGAAACATAACAGCTGAAATGAAGCATATCAATTTAAATACATGCATAATTTACTATAAACACTCATTTTTCCCTGTTTCTCTGCTGTTTCTTACCATTTTGCTTCCTAAGTTATGCACCCTAAACGTTCCTTTTGTGCTTTTGCTCCGCTTAAGTGTGTATAATACCACACCTGAGAAAGTCACAGCCACCTAAAAGCTATATATTTACCCTGACAAGATAGCCTGAGCGCCTGGGGAGAAGATGCGCATGAAAGATGGGAGGGAGATCAGTGGCGGTGACTTAGTACCAAATGGAGTCGCATGGAGTTCTGTGCTGGCCGCACTGTAACACACAGACGGAGCTCCCCGTGGCTTTCCTCTGGCTGGGGAACTGGCAGGGTGAGGCGGCGTGACAGACTGATGGAGGGGAGGCAGGGATTGGAGACATGGGATGGAGGAAGGAGGGTGACAGACAGGGGGAGGAATCGGCGCTTGAAGTTGTGTGAGGCCGTGCAGAGGCCAAACCTGATCTCGCCTCAAACCTAAATCCCTCCTGTGGCTTTTCGGGGATGTGTGAGAGCGAGTGGGTGTTTGTGTGTTGTGCTGTGTGTGAGAATGTGTGTTTACATGTGATGGTGCATGTTTGTGTGTGTGCGTGTATCCGCTTTGCCAGGCTTACACGTGTATCCCTCTTCGCTGACTCTTGACTGAAGGGATCAGTCAAACCGGTTGTCTAGGAAACAGATTTCACAAGCGCAGCGCAACTGTTTACCAACAACCACAAAGTTCTGCTGTGATTCGTGTTTTGGGGCATTTCTGAGATTGAGAGTGTGTGCTAAGAAAACACAGCACCCGAGGCAGATTTTAAAGGAACGCTTCCTTCCCTACAATAAAATATGCTGTAAAAATGTATGGAAACATACAGCTGGAAGCTCCCACCCCCAAAGTCAAGCCAAATCAAGTCACCTCTATTGACAGCACATTTAAAACAACAGATGTTGAGCCAAAGTGCACTCCAACAGAGAAATAAGATTGACATTACAAATGTATCTAACAAGTTTAAATATTAAAGTTAAGACTTTATCTATAAAAGAAATCTACTAGACTACTTTAAAAATTAAGCATAAGACAATGTTAGATGTAAAACACAAATTTGCCAGACTAAGTTAATCCTCCCCCTTCAAAGTAGTTTCTGGGCATTTTTTCTTAAATTTTTAGTCACTGTGGGCTCGTTTTTCACTGCAATATAAAGTCCTGCACCTCTATGGAAACAGCACAACCATGGCTGGCAGTAGAAAGAAATCAATTTCTTCTGTACAGTGTAACACAAAGCAAAACAAAAAACTTTAATCAACATGTCCAACATTTTTCTAAGTGTCCAGAGGTGCTATTAATCCTGAAAATAAAATGGTGGCTCTACATACTACAGATCTTTTACGACTTGCATTTCTAATTTGCTTCCATACTTGCCTCCTATCTGCTCTGTATAAACACTGCCTGCAGTTCAGCCCAGTTCAGCCAAAAGGTCCCTGAATTATTGTCATGTGACTGGTCGCATATGAGCCACTAATGGGTTTACAGTTGTGCCAAGAAGTGCAGAAGTTTTAGTTTTTTTTTTTAACAAAATCTGGTTAGAGAAAATGTTTTATTTTTGGCAATTTTTTAAATGACACATGTAGAAGAAAGTGAAATGTCACAATTTCAAGCATAGATTGGGTTAATTATACCGATGGAACAACATGTCTCAGATGATTAGTTCAAAGACTGTTGTAAAGTTAAAAATCTGCCAAATTTTTCTATTTTTACAGTTTCTGACTCTGATAAATGGTGTCATTTTAGCAATTTTTAAAAAAGACAACACACCTTTCAAAATTGCTGGCAGGTTTTGGGGTTCGGGGGTTAGGTATACAATATCAGTTATTATACAAATTTACCTCACTAATGTAAGTATTAACATTAAGACCCTATATTTACATATATATACACAGAAATCCAAATTAATCTAAAGATTCCCTATGAGCAAGTATAGAGTGGAAGAACTCTCTTTTAACAGGAAGAGACTTCCAGCAGAAGTAGGCTCAAAGAGGGTGAGGGTGGCCATCTGCCTTGACCAGTCGGGGCAAGGGTAAAGGGGAATGGGAATCCAACAGAAAACAAACGAGAGAACACAAAAACTGAACCACATTGGTGGGATTAGTAACCACAGATGGGACTCGTGCAGAGGGAATTTTGTATTTCTTTCTTTGGGGAGGATAAAAAGGACAAAAAAAGCCGTTATGATGCTGATGTGGGATGGCAGGAACAGATACAGGATCGGCCTTTTGCTCACCGGTCTGTCTCCTTGCTGAACTGGCCCTTCCCCACATCATTAACGGCACAGAGGCGGAACTGATAGGAGCGAGCGGGGATCAAGCCGTTGACCGTCACTGCTGTGGAGTCTGGCTCAATATTGGCGAGCAGAATGGCCCAGGGAGCATCTGGAACAAAGAAAATCAACTTTTACAACTTATTCCTCATGCACACACACGTTATTCATTGCTATGCAAAACCATTCATCTTCGAATTTGCAAGGAAGGAGTGCGACATTTCTGGGAATTTCACTGATATTCTGAGGGATTTTCTATTTCATGCGGCAGTCATTTTGTCACGGCAGGTTTTGAATTTTGAATTAATTAAACCTACTAAGTCGTGTTGAGAAAACAAGGAGGGACAAAAAAAACAATACGACAGTAACAGTTTAGCGCAACATGCTGCAGTGTACACAGTTGTATAGTGCATCTACTTAAGCTGAAGATGAAAGATTGTGTAGTTTACACATCCAGTTTGAGATTAAAAGCAATGATGGACGTTCTTAATTAGTCCTATTGACCATGCTCTTAAATTCTTTTTGATCTGCTCATTGCGTCTTTGCTTTGCATTTAAGCTCCTTGAGAAAAACATCGCAGGAGCCTCTGCATGGAAGTGAAAAGTTTAACATCTTTTTAACTCATTGCTGCAACATTGATCCCATTAGTCGAGTTCCCATTTCCCCGAACCCAACTAATTATAAATGATTTACGGTCCTTATAGTTCTGCAAACTCACACACAGAGAACAAAGCACAGACGGTTGCAATAGACGGACGCATGACTGGAATTTAACACGACTTACTGTTCTCAGAAACCTCCAGGATATAGCGAATGAGTGGACTGTTGCCATCAAAGGGTTTGGCCCAGGCCAGGTCGATGGCTCTCTTTTCAGATTTGCTCAGCAAGGCTGTAGGGTTCTCTGGGGCATGGGGCAGCTGCCTGCAGGGAACAGCAGGACAACTTTGATAAATAAAAGAATCCCTCTATCACAGCAAACAAGCTGTGGGGGCCAGAGAGTTACCGAGCATTTCAGCCTCTCCTCTGAACATCTCTTGTACAAATCTTGAGGAAAGCAACGTTTTTTTTTTCTTCTTTTCTTACAACAGAGAGATCAGGAAGACAGGTGAAGAAATGTGGCAAGACAAGGCAGCAAAGATGGTTCCTTGTCAAGATGGACACACGGGCGAGAAAATACGAGATAGATATCACTGGAGGGAGGAAATGGATTGAAAGGCATAAGGAGACAGATAGGAAGAAAATGCACAGACAGAGACGTGAATAAATGAGGCCAAAGCTGGGGATCATTAATTCATTCAGCCATAAATTCAGATAAGCACAGACGGATTGATAGATAAAACTTATAGCAACGAACGGATACAAACAGTAACTCAGTCAACAAGACGGCGGCCGATAGCGGAATACACAAAGACGGAAAACACTCAGTCAGTCAGCTTGGCAAACACGAAGTTAGATGTCACATTCATATTCAATTTACCCTCGCTGCAGTGAGTCGCAGCGTGCCAAAGTACAAAAAAGTGGCAGGGAAAGTTATGGGGGGAAAGATCTGAGGGCAAAAAACAAAAAAACAATACAGAAATGTCTTTGAGAGTTCAAGTGCGGTGTCACAGATTGTGGGGGAAGTGAAGAGGGGGGTCAGGTGAGAATGAGGAGGTAGGTGAGGAAGAACAGGCGAACAGGTAAGTGGCAATGAGTCAGAGGTGTCGGTGGGAAAACAGGCGGAGTAGCAGCGAAAGGTTGGACAGCATGCATGTGATCGTGCATTGGTGTCTGTTGGGTTTCTTCAAAGAGCTTGTTCCTTCTTGTGACTTTACGCCAGAGAATACCGTGGAAGCAAGAGTGTGAGGAAGAAATAGATGATGAAAATAGAAGGTTGAGGTTACCTGACGCGGAGGTGAGCACTGCGGGAGTCGTTGCCTCCGACCGAGGTGACTCTGCAGGTGTAGGTGGCAATGTCGCCCGACCACGTTTGGGAGATGTGGAGGGTGCCGTCGGCATCCAATCGCATGCGGGGGATGGACTGGACGTTGATGACCGAGCCCTCTTTTTCCCAGACGTGCCTGGAATACAAAGTCACCACCATTAATGTCACGATCACCATCTGCTGCGTCAGTCAATCACACATTTTTTAAGGAGAAACTGTGGTATTTATCAACCTCGATGTTATTCGCATGTGTTTTTTTTGTTGTTGCCATTATTGTAATTACTCACAACACTGTATTACTCACCACCTGCATTTTAGACAACTCAGGCATCAATCAAAGGAGCGCGAGCCAGTTTTCTGAGAACTTTGACGAAATTGAAATCATCTTGAAGGTAAAACTTGGAACATAGTACCTGACAAGTCCCTCTTAAAAGCAATCTAGTCAGAGCTTTAAATTCCAAAATCGAAAATGTTCTCATGACTAATGATAATAATGGACAGGAACAAACAAGAAGTACGACCAAGCCGAGCACGAAAGCATTTTTAGTTGGCGTTTATTTGCATAGAGAGTTAATGGAGAGTCACCAGTGGACCCGAGCAAACACATATTCTTTCAAAAATGAATAATTTAAGGCAACATTAGCTTTTTACTCACTCTAAAGGTGCCTTTAAGCTTTTTATTCGAGTCCCCTGTTATTTGAAGTCAGCGCATCAACTCATGATGAGCAACATCAAAATTATGACACGCCAAAAAAGTGGCGGCAACAACTGCTTAACAACCGCTTGGCTCCGGTTTTCATCCACACTGTAAACTGAGACTGGCACCATGTCATTTGCACATTTTCAGCGAAGGAAGAAAAAAAATTAAAGATGCTGCTGTAACTCGCTTGATCAAAGAGGATTGCTAGTTACTTCAATTACTTTGTTGCTCAAAGATTAAACCATGAGAAGCTCAGGTGGACAAAAACATTATCATAACTCTTTTAAAAGTTAAATGGAAACCGTAAGAAAAGCCACTCATCATTAGCAACACCGCAGTTCTACCAACAGCTGGGGGCCTCTTTGTTTCTAAATGCGCTGCCGTCGGTGTCAATGGCAAACACTCTCAGCTTGCGGTTCTTTTCTTTGGTGCCAAATTAAGTCCATGAATCTATTCATCAAACCTAGTTTCTCGCACATTTTCCGCAACCTGACATGCATAATTCCGTCGCCACCCGCTGGGATGTGGGACTGCGATGTACATATGCATGTCAGCTTTAGCATTGAGGTTAACTCTTTTTGACAGTAAAGCAATGAGGAAAACTGCCTGTCTTTTATTCCACCACAATCCAAGAAAGAACACGTTATCGACGAGCTATTTCATCTTCTGCACCCTCAGTCTTCAAACTCCCCATCAGAGCTGCCCTGCCTGCGAATCGTAGCGGCTGATGGCTGCATATCAAACACCGATCCGCATTCATCAAAACTGCACGGCTCAAACGCAGCTTCAAATGTGGCTTTCTCCTCCGAGTAGAAAGGCACCGGATGGCCTATTGATCGTTACTGGTGTTGACTACAAGCTTGGAGTTCAGGAAATGTTCTGTTGCACCTTGGACCGGTTTTGGCAACAGTTGTCATGTTGGAGGTGTGCGAGAAACACTTTCTTGTGATTGCATACTTGCACGTTGGTGGTTGACAAACATGTTTAACAGGCGTAGGCGCTTGCTTTTGTGCAGACTATACTTCAAGGTCTCGTATCTCGGACGCTTTTATGTGTTTGAGTGTGTTTATAGTAATTCTGCACATGTATTCATGCATTTATGTGCATTTTATAGAACCAGTAACATCCCTATAGCAGCATGGAATAAAAGCCCTTTTCAGAAGTAACATTGCTGGTCTGTTTAGGTGATGACATTCTGTCCTTAAGAGATAGTTTGTCATGTTTACATTACCGTTTATCATAGCTTCATGCAGACATACGCACCACAATGACAAAGAGAGCCACAGTATGCACACAATATTTGACATAAATTGGAGATTGGACATTACAGCATGTGATGCATAATACACAATAATGCACTACTAAACAAAGTGTATTCAAGATTTCATAAAACCAAGAAAATCTATTCATATGTGATGACAATCTAACTACTACTTTACCAACAGTGAAATGTAAATATCCCTACAGCTGTGATGGAGCTCAGGACTTAAGGTTGGCCGCTATGTAACTAATGATCGATAACCTGTCTGATGTGAAGTAAAGCACAGAGTGTCAGTTGTTGTTATATCCTGACTCTAGTGGTGAGTAATTAGTAGAGATGTTACGATCAATTTCATTTTTGCCGCCAATCTAAATCATCAAATATTTACTATCTGCTGAGTCCTAATCTAATACAATTTTCTGAGATAATGCACACTTCAAGTGCATTATTGTTATTAAAATCAATCCATTTTATATGCTTGACAACTAAATAGCTCAGAATTGCATTAAAAAATTGCATTGTTGCATCTGCTCCACAACCTCCAAATCTAATTATTCTCGAAACACACGTCAGAATATGTATTGTAAATTAGCTGTAGTACCTGGGTGTGCAACCAGGGGGAGACTCTCACTATTTAATACTGTAGCAACCCGGGGAAGTGGTCACTCTCGGACTAAGGGGCAGTTTCATGTTGGCAAGCAGAGAGCATTGTGGAAGTTTAGCTAGCGATGGTCACCATGACAGAGACATTCATGACACTTAGTGTCATTCAGCCGGAGATCTCCAGTTAAAAATGATGCATCCTGATGCTTTTTATACTCTTTCATGCAGACGTGTGCATGACAACAGATTTAAATAAAGGATTGGAGTTAATGTAAGTAATTTCTGTTGTTCCACATGCGTAAATACGTGCATTTCTTTTGCTTTGTCGATACTTACAGAGAATGTATCAGTGAGACACACTGGTTGTTCAGTCCATCTAATATATGCTTTACTGCTACTTTACAAACTCCAGTGTGCACAAAATGTGTATTTAATACATGGTCGAAAAGAATAAATGCATCTGAAAATGAAAGGTAAAGTAACTCGTTATTGGTTCAGATTCATTTCTGACAGTCAGAAAAACATAAAATTATGCAAGGTCATCAAGGTCTTTACCTTACTGTGTGAAGTGGTTTGAGATAAACCTGAATTGAAATGTCCTTTGAAAAAGCTGCTAAAGATCTGTCTGGTCTTTTAAGCTCTGTACAGACATGGGATCCATAGCTTTGCTGGCTAAATCAATCCTTTAAAGTGAGAGCATTCTGTGATTCAGACATACAGTATGTCTCTTTTGCATTCTGTGATTCAGACATACAGTATGTCACTTTTCCATTATTTGTTCCTCACTGCTTCATTAAGATGTGTGGTATTTGTCATACCCGCAAGATTAGACAATACTAAGTGATGTATAATACACATTAATGCAATAACAGATGAAATAAAACTGTCAAAACAACTAACAGCCTAGTTTATGTGTGATTTCCTAAACACTGAAAATTCTGTCCATGTGTGATGATAATCTACTACTTTACGAACAGTAAAATACAAATATCCCAACAGCTGTGATGGAGCTCTGGACTCCTGAGGACGACTGCTATGCAACAAGTGATTAAACTCACCTGAAAAGCTCACCTGTGTGAGGTGAATAAAAGTCCATAGTGTGACCTGCTGTTAGATCCTGACCCATCCTGTCTCCATGCTGGGGATTATATATAATTATAACCAATTGATGAAGTTGCTGCTATTGTCCCTGCATAAATACGTGCAACTCTCTGGATCCTGATGCTGCAGGTATTTAATAAACTCCGCTGGAAGCAACAAACTAAACTGCGACTCTGTGTGTGACAACTCGCCTTTCTAAAGTGAAGGAAAGTAGACAGTGTGACTTGCCGTTGGATCGCGGCCCGGACTGATCGCTCTCTGTATAATTCTCCGGATAATTTATAATTATGAGTATTTAACTGTCTCTTGCTTTGGAGACGCACATATGGATCCTGCTGCTGTCTGGTGCTGCAGGTATTTAATAAACTCAGTGGAAAAACTCCTTCAAGCAACTTCAGCTCCTGTTAACATCTTGTGGGGGAAAAAAAAAAACCTGGATTACACTCGTTATTGGTGAGTATCATAAATCTCAGCGGTTAGTGTCTGTTTATATCGCAGTAAAATTTTGCTTTTATGTACATAAAGTTGCAGGGCAAAGAGAGTGGGAAAGGTGTGATGGGATTTTGGCACACAAACTGGGTCTTGAGTGCTTTCTGTGATGTTTTTGGACGGATATTGGTGCTGAAATGTGGAAAAAAGCTTCCCTAAATCACCTCACACATCCTAAAATATATCTAAGTCGACCTACCTAGTAAGATTGCCTTCACAGCTTTTACAGAAAAGCAAACAGGGTGCACATTTAGACATAGGAACAGAGTGCATGTCTGAAATGGGCATGTGTATTTACTTTAGATCTATTGCTTTTCATGTGAATCGCTTCATGGCATCAGTTGTAGCAGAAAATGCTACATAAACCCACTTAATTCATTTAAAATGGCCATGTCTGTGCATGTACCCTCACCTGACGGTCACACTGGGGTCATGTGTGACTCCACACGTCATAATGGCTTTAGTTCCTTTGATAACACTCTGGTCCTGCGGGGGTGTCGTAATCCGAGTGCGAGCTGCGGAAACAAAAGGAAGACAGAGATAGAGATATGAGGGAAAGAGACAGAAACAGCAGAGAAAATGTCCTTCTAAGAAGAACAATAACGGCAAAAGAAAAAAAAACCTGACAAATGAATTTCAGAAAACTCATTTCAGTTGAAATGACATGCTGCTGGTTTGTGTTTTGTTTCTTGATGGCTTGTTGGAGAAAACACCTCAATGATGACTGCAAAGTTTGCACAGAAGAATGGTTTTTGTGTGTTTGACGGAATTGAGTGCAGGCTTTATTATTATACAGTTGTTTCCTCGCTAAACAGACAGACATGGCTCTCAATAAAACACTACCACTGCTCCACTTCCTGTTGTTGCCGCACAGGAATGATTGCGAAGGATGGCTTTCCAACACATTGCATCAGGCGTGTGTGTGCTTTTAAAAAAAGGAATGCAGAAGGCCTTGAACATGCAGCCTCTTGCACACTTACGAGGGATAGACTGATTACTGGCCTGGCCGATTATCATGGCCGATATTTGGCATTTTTCCGATTATCGGTATCCTTATTTCTATTGGCCGATTATTGATAAATCAAATGTGCTACTTGAGGTCTGATGTAGCCTACCCTCTCTGTCTGTTGTCACTTTGTGGTCTCAGAAATGTCTCTCAAGTAGCAAAAACTGAACAAGAAACACAAGCCAGGAAATTAGCTCCTCTCACAGTGGCTAAGGCTACGCTAGCGGCTAGGTTAGAAGGCAGCCACAAATTACCCTTGAACAGAGTATGGAAAACAATAATTAATAGTGCTTCAAGATGTGGACCTTAGTGGGCAATAAAAGAGTAAGAGATAGTGAAAGATTAAGCCCTTTTTTATTCCTCTTATAAGTGAAACCTGACCAGTGTTTCCTGGTCTTTCTCCAGAAGTCGCTGCCACTGTTGTCAGGTTCAACAGATGCTTTAGACATTTTTTATATGTGCCTTGTTTGAACAGTCCATCTGTGGCTGGCGGCCTCATAGGACGTTTGTGCTTTTTGATCTGAAAGTTCCAACATAATCTTTTCCCACAGTCGATACAGCCGAACGGTTTCACCTTTGCAGATGTAATTGCAGCAATCTCAGTCGATCCCACATAAACAGAATTTACATATTCAGTTATAGTCACCCTTATTAATGAAGCAGCCTTGTTCTGAATGACAGGTTCTCTGCTATCACAAGCTGTTAAAACTTCACATTTAATGTATATCGGTGCCAAATATCAGTTATCGGCCTCAGCAGATCACCAACAATCACCAACAGATCACCGGCATCAGTATCGGCCCTGAAAAACCCATATTGGTTGATCCCTAACACTTTCTTACCCCAGACAACAAGGTCAGCAGATGCCTCGTCGATGCCCCTGGAGTTGCTCGCCATGCACGTGTAGGTCCCGGCGTCGGAGATGTGCGAGGGGGAGATTAGCAAGCTGCCTGACTCAAGGAGGGTGAACCTGGGCAGCTGGACCGAACCACTGGCCAACACTCGCTCGCCTTGAACGGGCAGAAGGAACAGAAACCAATGAGGAAGGAGATACATAAACAGAGGAAAAAGGTCAGACAGAATGGAGGGAGGAGGTAAGAAGAGGCATTCAGGGGTGTAAAAATAGAGGAAAGGCGGATTGTGCAAAACAAGGACGGTGTTTTCTCCTGATCTGCTATTGCAAACATGAAACGCCTGGCACAAGGTAAATCCCGCCAAAGGAATCCAATCAGGCTTTATTTGTTAAGCCACTGCAAACTAAGGTCCCGTGTGGAATAGATAAAAGACATCGTAATCCCTGGGTGCGAGCGTGTGAGACCTTTCTGCCAGGTGATAGCCGGCCTTGGAGCTCCGGAGGTCTCACAGTGCAGGATGACTGACATCCCGTCGATCACGGTGCTGTCAGAGGGTCCGGCTGTGATATTCGGGGCGATGCCTTTAGGGGAAACAAACACAGAATAAAGAGGAGCTCAGTACAGTAACAAGAGGAAGGTAAGAGGGTTATAGAGGTGAGAGTATATGGCAAAACCCCACTTCAAACGCTTTTTCTTGTAGCCTGCTGCAGTGTTTAGTCGACGCTTTGTCCCACTAATTCTTAACGGATTGGCACAGCCTTCACCTCAGGTCTATTTTTTGCATGCACAGAGATAGCTAAGGGATGCATGCAAAAGGAGGGGAGGAAAAATGACTGAGGAGGAAGCAGACTCGGAGAGAGACGGCAATTTGTAGATAACTAAAATCCCTATTTGTGATATGCAATAAATCAAAAACTTTTATAGGATGACAGAAAAATGTATCACTCCCGGAGGAGAAGGCGAAGTAGGGGAGTTTGTCACGGAGAGAGTAGGACAGAGTGGGAACATGAATGAGGAAAGGAGGATGATAAGATGAGATCTGGAAAGAGGAAAGAGAGAGAGAGAAAATAGAGGAGGAGACAATGTCACGGAGGGGGAAAAAAAGAAGGATGGAAAGGGTGATTTAGCGAGACAGAATATTATGAATTCTGATAACACAGAGCGGCGTGGAGTGAAGGCAGCAGGAACGGAGACAAAGTGAAGAAAATTAGATGTCAGAAACTCGAAAAACAGATGCGCAGTGAGAGTAAAATTACCAGTGATTTTCATATTCCAGCTCAGGAAAAAAAAGCATAGACGTCGACAAATTCACAGTCATTTAGGGTGATTAGACTGAGGCAGCAAATACGGTATTAATGCTGAGTCTTTTTATAATCGGTGTAGCTTTAATTGTCAGTTTACGGAGGATACGTCCAGGGATTTAAACGATGTTCTTAATTACTGAGACAACACATTTTATGAATTTAAAAGCAAGTTTGTTCCTTCACTACAAACAATAACACGAACTGATTAGGTCTGAGTCCTCCTCTTACGATATTGTCATCTCACTACTCCTATTAAAACCCCACTGTCACAACGCTATCACATTACTGTCAGTCAGAGAATACACACTCAGTGCCCTCCTCTAAAGTCTCGGTAATAGATTCTTTTGCAAGTATTGGAAGTGAAAAGTCACAGTTTCTGTTTCTTCCCTGTATTTTTACAGTACATCAGGTCCTCGTGTGATGAGTTCTGTTCTGATGCAGCTTACATAAGTGGCTTCACGTACGTTTCTAGATTGGTTTCCGTCTCTGCTGTGTTTTTAATCAGCTCCACATAATTGCATAGTTCGCCGGCACATGCGATTGCGGTGAAATGCTACATGTTTCTACATCATGGTGGAAATGTTCTTTGTAAAACTGGATTTCTTTCTATACATGAGCTTTTATATGTTTTGTTTAATCAGATTTTCGTCCGTTTTTATTAATACAAATGAGATGAATCAACATTCGTGTTAGCAGCTCTGTGAGGCTGCACTCAGCCACAGTAGAGCGTTGAGTTAAATGCTTGCAAAAGTGTACCGACTTGCTCACAAAGGCAATGTTAACATGGGCCTGATCCCAATTTCCACCCTCAAGTTGTAGCATTAAACCCTTAATTGATGTCCCAGCTGCAGAATTTGACTGTGGGAGTTTATGAGGCCTTGAAATGGTGTAAAAAGGAGGAAAAAACATGGTGTTGTGACAGCATGTGTTGGAAACAATGCATTGTCATTAACCCTCTGAACCTCAAAACCTGCCGGCATGTTTGAAAGGCATGTCACCTTTAAGAAAAGATTTGTCATAATTACACCATTTGTCATTTATCAGAGGCAGAAAATGTAAAAACTGAAAGAATTGCAGATTTTTTTGACTTTCCGAATGTCTCTGAACTATTCTCCTGTCTGAAAATCTAACCGAATGCATTCTCAGAACTGTAATATTTTATTAAAATAATTTTATTCTAATTGCCTCATTTAACAATTAACTCTTTAGACTTTAGACTTAAAAATAGAAGACAAGTATGGAAACAAATTAAAAATGGAAGTAGTAAAAATAACTATAGTACAAGCCACCTTTTTTTTTTTTAGAATTGGTAACCTGTGGGCACTTGGAAAAATGTTGTACATGTTAAGTCCAGTTTTTTTCATTTTGTCTTTGAAGGGAATTGGACTTCCTTTTTTTTTAGTTTTTAGGATTTATGTACTGCACACAAGGCATTTTAAGCTTATTCTACTTCTAGCCATAGTGTTGCTGTTTCAACAGGAGGTGCAGGACATTATATTGCAGTGAAAATTAGTCCACAGTAAATAAAAGGGTTAAAAAAAAGTGAATTTTTATTCACAGTTTGATCAGCTGCTCAGTCAATCAGCCTGTTTGCGACATTTCAACATTTATAGATTATAGCAAACCACTCAAAAGTCAGAAAAAGCCATGGACATCTGTAAATTCCATGCAGATGTTTGACTGGAAACACAAACAACTCTACAAATGTGCAATAAATAACCGCAAAAGCGAGCGGCCAGATGCTGCCACTGGAAGACAAACTTCCTTCTTTCATGCACCATCGAGGCTTGGTTTGTGTACATTTTGTGGCAGGGCAGGACTACCAAGTTTATACGTAACCAATTTTGCTCTAAAATATGGGCAAGCGCCTCAGGAAAGATATAAGAAGTCATGGAAAGGGCACATAATAGTGTCAAATAATCTGAAATGGAGCCCTTGTGTGTTTGATTTGACAGTAGGACGAACTCTGAGCTTTCATGCATGTAAAGGACACTCGGAGATTGGGGTTGGACCATGCAAACATTTGCTGAAAAGCACTGAACACAAAATGCTTGTTGGAATATCATTAGTTTTGCAGGCATTTGGTAAAAAGCAAATGCATTGGACAACTTAAAATTTTGACCTGTTGATGGCACTAGATGGAAGACTATTTTTACCAAATGCCGGAGCAAAAAAGCCAACAAAGGTGCTGAGCTACTTCTGTATGGACCAACTGATTCCAAAAAGAAAGAGACTTTTTTTAGATTTTTTCATGAATTCTGATAATATATGAAATTAAATAAAACGTGTTACCCTCTGTAATTATTTTGTAGAGGCCATCCAAGGTCAATTTAAAGCACTAAATTGGCTTTTCTCTACAAAAGTAATTACACTTAATTGTTCCTGAATCTGACAAGGAGGCTTTAAGAGAGCTGCGTGAGGATTTATCACGCTTCTGCAAAGAAAAAGAAAAAAGTTTTAACCATTTTCACGTCTTTAATAGCAGTAATTATGTGTGGAAAGCTGCACTCACTGGTAACCGCCAGGTACGTGTTGGTCTGAACTTCTCCCGCCGAATTCCTGGCGAAGCACTGGAACATGCCGGTGTCGTCTGGCAGCAGGCCGTTGACCTGCAGGCTGCCCCCCACCAGCACCCTGTACCTGGGCGTCTTCACCGGGTCGATGGGTAAGGCGTCCTTGTACCACACGATGTCCGGCTGGGGGACTCCTGCGGCGAGAGAACAGCCAGTCATACTTTTGCAGCAGTGTTCAGCGTGAAAACGTTAAAATTTGGGATGTTTCCAACCATTTTTCTTACTAAAATCCACTCACCTCGTGCCTGACAGGGAATATCCACCACCTTCTCCATCTCAGCGGTGATGTGTTTCTCTGGTTCCTTTATGAACTGTGGTGGCTCTGATAGACAAAAGGAAACACAGATAATGACACTACATTAAAAAAAGCTATTGAACGGCAAATATTTCCTTTCAAAAAAAATCTCATAGTGCAGTTGCAAATAATAAAATTACACAGTAGTTGGATTAAAGAAATCAGTAATTGCTGTTCCGTAATGTTTTTTTTTTAAATGTATATGTACGTTACTCCTCTAACTCATGGGGAGAGGAAAGGCTCAGTTAGCAGCACCAAAGGAAAAGTTCACCACACCTTTGAATCACATCACAACCTTGAAAACATCAAAGTGTTTCAGTGGGATGGAATGAATGTGACTCGAGCAATGCTATTAAACAGTTTCTTGAGGCCAACCATTAGTTTTTTTTCCTGCCTTTTTAAATCAGTAACACTGTACCGCCTCACAACTTCACAGCTACGCTTTTTTTTTTTTTGCTGCCACATTCATGTAGTGAGGCCGGTAATGTTCACATCAGGTTTCATACCGTGGCTTTTGTT
Source organism: Chromis chromis (assembly GCA_900302755.1). NCBI lineage: Eukaryota > Metazoa > Chordata > Actinopteri > Pomacentridae > Chromis > Chromis chromis. The sequence continues at coordinate 25,465 of OMNN01031615.1, read as the reverse complement.
TGAACTCTGGAGCTTATTTCTGCAGGTGTGACTCATGCGTGGCACTAAATGTATGATTTGTGTTGTCATGCTGATAAAAAAAAAAAGTACATATAGCAGTTATGAGTTATGACTGATTGCATTATTCTGTCTTTAGCTTCTGGAAAATGGGCTACAAACACCTCAAACTATGGTAAAAGGAAATATCAGGAAAATGTGTTGCAAACATCAAAACACATACTGTACACAAAAGTGAGAGATAAGTGCTGCAAATATTAAAACATGAAGAAAACATGAGAATTCTAAACCTATTATAATGTAGGAGCAGCAACGCTAATGGGCTCATTTGGATGTTTATTTCGAGCCCATTTCCTTAATGTTTATGCTCTCACTCATATGTGGTTTTCTTTTCAGGGGCTACTGTACAAAAAGGACCTTAATAATACAGTGTCTGATTAAACCAGCACTATAGGTAGACATCCACATGAATGTCTGTGAATGTTTTTGTCTTCTAAGAAGAAAAAAAAAAGGTGCAAAATGGTGTGAAACCAAAGTGGCAACGACTTAATAGGAAGATATTGTCACCTAAGAATGTAAAAATGTGCATGCACGAGGCTCGATCAGATCAGATCAGATCAGATCAGATTTATTTATTCAGACATTTAAACATTTAACAGATAAAGACGTAAATAAACATCAAGTCTGAAATGGAATAGGCAGAAGCTAAAGCTTGTTGCGCCTATCCCGGTGTATTTACAAACATAAACAGAAAGCTGCCAATGTCTTATGCATGCACTTATACATTTTTTATTTTCAGATCGTCACAAAGAAGCTGAGGCTCGATTGCAAGAGTCCTGCTGCAAGTAGCAATAAAAGGTAAAAAACCCCAGACAAGAGCATATTACAGCCTATAATTCTTACCAAGTACGTGCAGATAAGCCCCGGCGCTGACCGAGGGCACGCTGCTGCTGCGGAGAATGGCCTCACACTCGTAGTATCCGGCGTCGCTCACCACCGGACTGAGGATGGTCAGTCTGCGATTGAAATCGCTCAGGCCGCTGCTCACCAACACGCCGTTCTTCCGCCACGAGATGCTCAGCTTGATAAGAGGCCTGCAGGCAGAAGAAAAGCAACAGCGTCAGTTCTCTGTCCCCATCAGAATGTGCTTTAAAATGGTTACGCAACGCCGCTTCGTTCTATTTATCCCACACAAATCCATCAATCTGTTTATTCTGCCGGAGCATCGGCTATTCAGATTGTTTTTATAAGAAAAATATCTGTCAGTGGGCTGAGATGATGCCAATTTCATGAATCAAGGGATGTCATTAGTGGAACAGTCTGCTTTGGTACTGCATATTCCAAAATACAGGAAAGAAAAATATATTAGACAAAAAATTCTTGTTAAGAATGGTATTTGTGCATTTGTACAGTGTGTTTTATTCTTGTTCGACCAGAATGGGAACAGATAAATGTTGCTGTGTCCCAAGTGGGTTTAAAAAAGGTCATGGAAATTACAGAAATGAAAACAAACCTAACCTCTCACTTGTGGCATCGAGCCTCGCGGGCTGTTTTGGTGACAGTTTTAGTGTTTTGTATCTCCACTTTGACACCCCAGCTAGATTTGTTTTTGCTGCAAAAAACATTCTGGGAAAGTTCTGCAAAAGTTACAGTATATCCCAGAATGTTCTCCTTAAAGGTAGTATAACTAAAGATGTTCTAAAAATGTTTGGTGATAACATTGTTAGACCGTTGTGCCCTAATGTTCTCAAAACTGAACGTTGCACTGAAAGCGTTCTTAATTATTGTTATCATAAGAATAATAATCTAACCTTTATTGATCCCCTTGGGGAAATTCCTTCTCTGCATTTGACCCATCCTATTCAAAGTTAACCTTAACTATACATACTAGGAGCAGTGGGCTGCCGCGGTGCAGCGCCCGGGGAGCAGTCAGGGGTTAAGGGCCTTGCTCAAGGGCCGACAGTGGTGATGACTGGGACAAGCAGTCACTCTCACTTTCCCACCTCAACCTCTTGCCAGTCCGGGGGCTCGAACCGGCGACCCACCGATTACAAGTTTGCTTCACAACCACTAAGCCACCACTGCCTGTTTTATAGAAGAACGTTCTATAATGTGTTCTCTTAACATCACCCCCAAAACATCCTCAGAACACTGCAGCTAAATGTTCCACCTTTGTAAATTCATCACACAATACTTCTAAGTATCATCTAAGGTCCTTTGTTATCATGGAACATAATCTGCATTCTTGACATCGCCCTCCAAATGTTCTCTGAATGTTGCAGCTAAAAGTATTAGTCTACTTTAAATGCTAGATTGTTTTAGTTCAAAAACGGTCTGAGAAAGTTCTCCAAAAGTTATAGTAATGTTTTCAGTGGGATGTTTTCTTTTAGTTGGCAGAATGTTCTCCTTAAAGGAAGGATAACTAAACACGTTCAAAAAATGTTTGGTGATAACAATGTAAGATGTTCTCAATGTTCTCAAAACTGAACGTTGCACTGAAATGTTCCTCTGTTGTTACCATAAGAATGTTTTTTATAGAAGAACATTCTACAGTGTGTTACTTGAACATCACCCTCCGCAGAACATTGCAGCTAAATGGCCCACCTTTGTTAATACGTCACATTACAAAAACATTTCATAAACATCATTGGAGGCCTCGATAAAATCTAGAAACCATTTTTTTTGAATGTTGTTCGAGAATGCTTTTAACATACCTTTATTGTCAAGGAACATAATCTGCATTCTTGACAACATCCTCCAAAGATTCTCTGAATGTTGCAGCTAAAAGCCTAATTTTACTTTAAACTTATATAAATGGTAAATGGTAAATGGTCTGCACTTATATAGCGCCTTTCTGTACCTTAGCGGTACCCAAGGCGCTTTACAATGTGTTTCTCATTCACCCATTCAAACACACATTCACACACCAATGGCGACATATATGGCTAGATTAATTTTTTTCTGAGAAAGTTCTTCAAAAATTAATACATTTAATGTCATCCTCAGAACATCGCAGCTAAATGCTCCACTTTTGTGAATACATCACATTATAGGAACATTTCATAAAAACCATCTAAGGCCTCGATAAAATCCTGTTTGAGAACATTTCTCCTTTGTTATCAAGGAACATAATCTGCATTCTTGACAGCCTCAAAACACTCTCTGAATGCTGCAGCTAAAACTCTTAGTTCACTTTAAACCTCATAGGAACGTTTCTGGAAATGATAAATATCCATTCTTTGAACAGTAGATTAAAACTATAAAACACTATTAGAACTTGTAGGCAATTGTTAGCCAATGTTGTGGGGACGTTCTTTTGTAGCTTGGACACAGCAATGTTTAAACAATGGTCCTTTAATTGGAACTTTGGAAGATGTAGAAGATTTCGAACTTATTTTCTGAAAGCATGCCCCATAAATCCTCTACTTTGGATTACACTAAATGAGTTGAGGGATTTGACCTTTTCCCATTCCATGATTATTACCTTGCGTTGGCGACACACTCCATCGTGACCTCCGAGGTGCCGGTGACCACGCTGGTGTTCCTGGGAGGGATGATGATGGTGGGGGCGATGGGATCTGCTGGACCTCCAACATCTGGGCAGACAGATAAGACAGGTCACATATATGGAGCTGTTAAGCAGCGATTGATTGATAGAACCAGATATGGTTAATAAAGACGCAATGTGGTGAGTCCAAATTTTGTGGGGTCCTCTCCGGATCATCCTATAAATTTCATTTCCACTCAGTGCACTCTGTGGGTGCTCATCGACGTGAAATATTGGAACTGACCAGTGCACACACTGTATCTGAGTTCTGACGAAGAGACAGGCAGAATAGGATGAGACAGTGCACTGACTGTGTATAATGAGATATCTGCCGGAGAGCCAGAAACAGAGGTAGAAAAATACTGTTTGACCAACACGGAGCTTAAGAGGTGAGTAGGCTGCTGTATGTGTGTGTGCGTGTGTGGATGTGCAAACTAGTTTATTTCTGTGTGTGCGTGTGTGTTTGTTATGAGCATCAGACAGAGCCCATGGCAGTGAGAGCCTAGTGTGTGTGTGTGTGTGTGTGTGTGTGTGTGTGTGTGTGTGTGTGTGTGCTGCTTGAGATGTGTCATGTCTGCGATAAACTCACACTGATCCGTCAATCCCATCATGCCCTGGGAGTGCGCTTGTGGCTGAACATGTCAGATGTAGCTACAGGCGCTGTCATGACTCCATCTTACCGGTCTTAGGTCATAAGACGTTGTGTTTGGGCCGTAAACACACTCACACAAACACACACACATCGTAAAGATTGACTGCTAGTCACCTGGAAAACTCTGCTGCATATTTCAACCTGTAAGTCCTTAAAAGTAGCTGTACTACTACTACTACTAATACTGCAAAATATGTTAATTTCCAAGTCTGAGATGAGAGCTAATCTTGTACTGGTGTGTACAGAGCTGGAGGCAGGTAGCTAGCCTAGCTTAGCATCAAGTCCGAAGGCGAAGAGGAACTGGCTAGCTGGTGTAGATGTGCGCAAAGTGGGAAAAAAAATATGTGGCTTAAATTATGCACCAATATGCGCCTAATATTGTATAGTGCTGACAAAACACCTCTGACCCTTAGAGGTATGGACTCAACAAGACCTCTGAAAGTGTCCTGCTGAGACATTAGGATCCTTTAAGTTCTGGAAGGTAGGGTCGTTTTGGATCGGACTTGTTTTTCCAGCACATCCTAGAGAAATGCTCAATCGTAAAGCAGAATTTGGAGGCCAAATCAACACCTTGAATTGTTTGCCATGTTCCTCACACCGAACAACTTTTGCAGAACGCTATGGAGCAATATCCTGCTCAAAGAAGCCACTGCCATCAGGGAATACTGCTGCCATGAAGGGATGTACGTGGTCTGCAACAAAGATTAGGTAAGTCTCAAAGTAACAACCCCATGACTGCCAAGACTCAAGGTTTCCCGGCACAACACTGCACAGAGCATCATACTGCCTGCTTCCCATTGCACCGTGGTCCAGCTCTGATGCTCACCTGCCCATTGTAGGTGCTTTCGGCGGTGGACAAGGGGTCAGCATGAGCATTCTGATCAGTCTGCAGCTACGAATCCCCATAATCCACGAGATGCGATGATCTCTGTGTGGCGACACCTTTCTATCATGGCAATATTAAGGTTTGCGGTACAGTAGCTTCTATGTGTGATCAGACCACTTGGGCACAAGGTGGATCAGTGAGCCTGTCGCTAGTTCACGGGCTGTCCTTCCTCTGACCACTTCTAGTAAGTGCTGCATGCCTGGAACACTCCACAAGACCTGCCTTCACAATTCAGCCTTCGTCAAAGTCGCTCACATGCTCTCGCTTGTGTATTTTCCCTGTTTCCAATACATCAGTTTCAAGAGCTGACTGTCCACTTGCTGCCTTATGTATCGCATCACTTGCCGGTTGCCATGGTAACAGGATAATCAATGTTATTCATTTCACCTGTCAGTGGTTTAAATGCTGTGACTGATTGGTGTCAGTGAATAGAGATGTTATACAACCATTTGGAGGTTATGCGTTGGAGATACTTACTGGAAAATAATCCTCTAGTTCTGGATACAACTATAGATTCTGATTTTTACTCATAAATGCAACAAGAAAACTTCTGCAATCTTCTCATAGTCAATGTGCATCAGCCTTAGTTGTAAGAAATAGCTTCAGCTCATAACTCCCCCGAAAAAAGAACAAATTGCTGTAGAGATAAAAATGCATAATTAGGCCATTTTACAGGTGCTGGTAGGGTTATGGGTAAATTAGGGTTAACCCTAACTTTGACCCCTTAGCTTTTCATACTAGACAGATTCAGGGCCCGGCTACCTATTTGTCCTCGTCTCCAGCCTTTATTCTAACTAAAAACTAAGAGTCCCCACTCTAGCTCTGTATTTAATTCAATTCAATTTAATTTATATAGCGCATATTTACAACATATGTCATCACATAGCGCTTATCATCGTAAGGAAGAACAGATTTACACACATGCACCAGGTACATGCTGACCTTCATTCTCAGAAAGAAAGCAAACGTGTACTTTTTTGAAAACCATGAACTAGACTTTCAAAATAACAACATAAAAAAAAGAATGGACGAGAAGCACTTAGTAGCAGGAACCAATCAGAACCCTCCGATTTGTAGCCTTGCACCAGTTTTCATGAACTTTCAAAACTCGGGTCCTGAGTATATAAAACTGTAATACGAGCGATCCACTCGTCTCCGCGGAGCACCCCCTTGTCCTTCGCTCTCACCAAGTCTTAGGCAAGTACTGTCGGAGCCAGGGAAGCTCATGGGAAAAGCAGTGTCAGAGGCGTCGCTGCAGGAACAGCTGCTGTAGCAGATACTGACAGATACACATACGGTAAAATGCAAGCACTCACTCAGACGCACACACACAAATCTCCCGCCAGCCTGTATGCCGGTGTGTGTTTGTGTGTGTGCGGCGCGTTCATGTAAATGGATGACGTGCTTTCTGCAGACCTGCCGAGTCGAGGCCTCCCGCTATGTTCTCTGTATAGCCCTGAACCTGTGTTTGTGTGCCAGTGTGTATATGCGTGTGTATGTGTGTGTTCTGGCACTTGTATAATCAACGCTGCCACTGTTCTCAATATGTGCCACGGGCTATTTCTGCTCCCTTGTGTTGTCAACTATAATATCTTACCCTCACCCTCCTCATTCACTTCCATAATGAACTCCAGTCTACCATGTCATAAGATGCTGTCTGTTAGGTTTCCTCTTATATTTCACTCTGCTGAGCTGAAGCCGGCTGAACTGGTTTGATTTGTGTATCCTGTGTTTTTGTTTTTTTTGTTGTTGTTGTTGTTGTGGAAGTTAAGGACGTTGGTGAATATTAAGAACTACTTGGCAGTAGAACAGTCTGTCTGCGCCCTTGTAGCTTCCACTTACTGTGTGTGTGTCTGCAGTAATGTGTGAATATCGCTACAGACACACTTCAGTGCAATGAAATGAAGTCTGATCACAGAGCCTGGGCTTCTGGGATGTGCCACAGAGGCAGCAGACATATCCAGATACTTTACCTGAGTAAAAATATCCCCAAAAAATACTATGAAAATTCCTCCGTTACAAGTAAAAGTGTTACATTTGAAATTTCACTACAACAATAATACAAGAAAAAATGCACATAAAGTATAAAATACAGGCACTCAGTGTGTATTACAACCCGCTTTTGGAGTGTTATATTATTCATCCATCCATTATCTGTACACCGCTTAATCCTCTGCAGGGTTGCGGGGGGGCTGGAGCCTATCCCAGCCGACTTATGGCGAAGGCAGGGGACACCCTGGACAGGTCGCCAGTCCATTGCAGGGCCACACACAGAGACAAACAACCAAGCACACTCTCATTCACACCTACAGACAATTTTTTAGAATAGTCAATTAACCTCAGCATGTTTTTGGACTGTGGGAGGAAGCCAGAGTACCTGGTGAAAACCCACACTGCACAGGGAGAACATGCAAACTCCACACAGAAAGATCCCAGGCGTCCTAACCGGGACGCGAACCGGGGATCTTCTAGCTGTGAGTTGACGGTGCTAACCACTGAGCCACCGTGCAGCCCGTGTTGTATTATGTATATTTTAATTTTTGCCACAGGGGAGATAAGTATCTGAGTTCTGCAGCACAAAAATTCAATTCCATATCTGTTTATATTTCAACTCCACTGCATTTATTTAAAACCTATAGCTGCTACTTGCTGTAAAAATGAGGAAAACGTATGGTGAGCTTCTAAAACTTAATGCAATGTCAATGCATATAAAATCCTTACAATATAGTAGCACTGAACTTACAAGACACACTTTTCTGCACTGATTACCTTTACTTTTGATTCTTTGAGTAAAATGTGTTAATTTGTCAATTTCAACAACAACAAAAATTGACTTACTATTACTGCATTGTGGTAATATGCACATATGCTTATAACAAGTTAATACATTATGATGAAATGTAGTGAAGTTGAAGCACACAAAATAGAAATACTCAAATCAAGTACAAGCATGTTGAAACAACACTTGGTTATATTATAATCTTAGATCTAAATGTATTCCACAATTGATGCTGGCAAACCTCACTATTTACACTGATGACTTGTCAGTTGCTGCATGTGAGAATAAATCCTTTGAGTCTTTTGAATCATGCATCTGGACCTGTCAGCTGGCATAATCAGTTGTATCCAGTATCTGTGCGTATGTGTGGTTACTCACTCTCCACTGACAAAGTGATGGGCTGGCTCGTCTTGTTCTCGCCATTCTTGTCATTCACTGCCTGCACGTAGTAGCGGCCGGCATCTGGAGCCACTGTAGACAAGATGACCAATGTGTTGTCCAGAGTGATGGCGCTGAGGAGGGAACAAACAAGGAGGAGGCGGGTTAGGTGCAAGGAATCTGTGAAACTTACATCCACATTATTACAACCACCTGTCTAATATCGTGTATACCTCCCAACAACACCTCTGATCCTTTTAAGCTTTGACTCCACAAGACCTTTGAAGGCGTCTTGTGGGATCAGGCACCAATATGTTAGCACCAGATCCTTTAAATCCTGGAATTTGTGAGTTGGGGCCTGTATGCACCCTGCAGTTTGACAGGGTAAATGATCCTGCTGAGAGGTTACTGCCATAAGGAACACCGTTGCCATGTAGGGGTGTATACGTGGTCTTCAACATTGTTTAGGTAGGTGACATCCACAAGAATGCCAGGACCTAAGGTATACCTGCACAACATTGCCTTCTTCATAAATGGCGCACACATACATGCTCATCCACACGATGCAAAAGAAAAGGAGAGTCTTCCATCGCTCCTTGGTTCAGTTCTGACACTCATGCACCCATTATAAGACGGAGATCAACAGGGATACTCTGTTCGGTTTTCAGCTGCTATGCACTGTGTTCTGACACTTTTCTATCATAGCCAACATTAAGGTTTTCAGCAAGTCGTGCTTCAGTAACTCTTCTTTAAGATCCGACCACAAGGATCCTTGAGTGCCCGTAACCCTTTTGCCGGTTGTCCTTTCTTGAACCGCTTTCGGTAGATACCAACCACCACATACAGTTAGCTGCTCTGACCCTGTCATCTATCCACATCAACTTCAAGAACTGGCTGTTCACTTTGCTGCCCACCACTTGACAGGTGCCCTGAAGTTTCAAGCTCAACATGTTCAGAGGAAAGCTTCTCGGAACCTTTAAAAAAAGGGATTCATTTTGTGCCTTCAGATGCAGCATTGGGCCTCCTAATTAGAGCTGTTTGTCTGACGTTTGGTTGTGTGTCTCCACTTGATCCCGCGGATGAAAAGGGCATTAAACATTTTAACATTTTAATTACACTGTTCAAGCAGCATTAGGTATATCGATTTACAATGTGTAAACAATGTGTAAGTGCTGACTGAGCAAGGCAGAAATATCGACAACCTCCCTTGTACATACTTCTTCCTATAGTTAGTTCTCAAATATGATAGCCTTGCATAATAACCCAGAGCTTTTAATTGGCTGTTTGCACCCCCTCTGCTTCCTGCAAGCCTGCGTTTTGGCAGCAAACCACTTTTGGCTGGAGACAATAGCATCTTTCCTTATCGGCTGCTGAAATGATGCCTGAATAAATAAACACTGATCCCTTTTTTTTCAGCAGGTGTCCTATAGGCGCTAATACCTGCTATCTTGTTGTCTTTATCAAATCCTCCCTTGGACTCTCCGCCGTCAATGTAGCAACCAGCGAGGAGGAAATCCTCCTCCCCACCTGCCACCCGATGTTACAGCCCCCTGACTATGTTTACAATCAATATTTTCTTATTATCTGAGCCTGTTCAACAATCTGGAGGTAGATAGCATGTTCCAACCGGCTGCCTTCCTCCACATACATCCTGTCCTGTGGTCTAATCCATCCATGTTCTGTCCTGCTGCCCCTATCTCCTCCACTTCCATCCCACCAGATGCTGAATGTGATTATTTGCACAAGTGACATTTGGCCTTGACAGACATACAATTACCAAACCAGGAAACACACACATACAGTACAAATCTGAGAAAAAATTCATGTATTTGTGAGAAAAAGATGCACATCGCTGACATTTTTTTTTACACCCAAGGGTATAAATCTCTCAGTTGCAGAACCATGAGAAGGCTTCGGCTTTTAGAAAAATGCTCCCGTTGAAGAAACAAATCAATATCATTCAGATGGTTGTGGCTTTCACCTACCCTCTGTACTCTACGACATTCAGTTTGATTTTTTTTCTGCGGCCCTTTCTTCAATGTTTCTAAAGCTATTAGCGGCGCTAAATCTGGACTAACAGTCATCTTGTTAATCCATAACGGACAAAAAAAAAAAGTGCGAGTAATGGCTTCCTTCTGCAGAAATACAGTAATTCTTTGCTGTTTGTTGTGCACATGTGCGAGATCCGTGACCCCCGTCGTGTACATTTCAGCCGTGTTCCTGTTTCACAGCTGATGATCTCCTACTTTTTCTCTCCTCCTCCAATCTAACACACTCCACTTCTCCATCCACTTGTTCCTCCATCCTGACCTTCATCTCATCAGCGGGGGATCGAAATACCCGCTGTGCCTGATCAAGGGAGTGAGAGAGCTGATGAGAAACTGGAAGAAAAAATAGGGGAAGATGCAAATAGTTTGTGCACGCAGGCACTTACAGGAAAAAAAATATACAGCTGTGCATACACAAAGAAAAAAAAAAAAACTCATCGTAGCTGCAGAAATGCACGTAGAAAAGCCTTTGATATAGCACATGGAGACGTGATGTGCTGTGTATGTGGTATATAGCCACATGTGCTGCTAGCATTTACAGTATGATGACTTATGAGATCCATCTCCAGACTGATTGATTTTCAAATATCTCACAGCGGCCCCCGTGCAGTCGCCGGCCTCATTTGGGATTCCTCGTGCATGCTGAGACTGAAAACACTCTTCCTAAAGGGACAAGCAGGCCTCAATGGCTGCAGCTTATGATCTGCGGTAAATATTTAATGCTAGCTCGCTGGAGCGGTGACATCCTGGACACAGCCATGAATTATGGATCTCTTCAGGGATGTGGGCAGAGCGGAAGTGTCCAAAGTGCCGAATGAATCTCGGGTGACTTCCCAGGACCTTTCCCAAACAGGGACACAATCCGGGGGTTTAAGCTGCTTTACCTGTCGCTTAGGAAAGTCTCGAGAATGAATGTACAGGCGAGTGCTGCCGGCCAGAGCTTTACGTTGACCTGGAGGGGACAGAATATCCTCTCTGTTATAAGGCACTGTATCAGGTGATCTCAAAACTCCTTCTCTTTATTTTTTATAACTGTCTATTTCCCCCAGAGAACATTCAATCTTTAACCCCGTGAACTCACAGCAGTTTCTGGCCATTTTTTCTGCTCTTGTCACTGCGGGCCACTTTTCACTGCAGTATAAAGTCCTGCACCTCTATTGAAACAACACAAACATAGCTGGAAGTAGAGAGAACTCAAAAATGTCTTCTGTGCACTTGTGCAGAATACCACAGTTACACTGCTATGAATCATGAAAGAGGAAAAACAAAAGTTGAATATTTATGATACAGAAGTTAAAAATACCTGGAATCAACAGGCACAACATTTTCCCAAGTGCCCACAAGTGTTATCAATATTGGAAAAATGATGACTCTGCGTACTATCGATATTTTACTATTTATATTTGAATTATTTTCTATGTGTTATGTGTGAGCACAGCCTGCAGTTTAGCAGACAAGTCCCAAGTTTTTGTCACGACTGTTACAGAATCTGATTAGGGCAAATGCTTTATATTTGCTATATATATTCTCAGATGAGTAGTTCAAGGACCATCAGGAAAATTGGAATTATTTTTTGTTTTGACAGTTTCTTGCTCCTGATAAATGATGTCATTCTGTTGATTTTTTAAAAGGTCTTTCTAACCTTTAGGAGGGTTACCAATACTCTCCACTAATCGCAGGGCTGGCAGTTCACTCCCAGTCCCCTTCTGTCCACATGCCAAAGTCCCCTTGGGCAAACTAAACCCAAAGTTTCTCTGCCAGTGTGTTGCACGGCAGATCTGCTGCCTCTGGTGACTGTGTGAGTTAATGGGTGAATGAGAAACACATTGGAAACCCCTTTTGGAAACCGCCTACCCCATATAAGAGCAACCCATATACTATTTACCATTTAATAACCCTTTATAAACACCTGCCAAACTAGGTTTCAACTACTTTTATTCACAGTAAATCCAGATTTCATCAGTTACTGGGAGCAGGAGGCAATTTTTCCCCCTGCTAGTTGATTTTAATGTGCTTCCCCGCTGAGCTTTCTCTCCCCTCAGCCTGCAATCAGGGCTGTTGCAGTGGGGGTCACACAAAACTTTGTTACACAGCTTGTTCAGCAGATCTAACTGCTCCCAGTGCTGGCTGGGCCTCAGGGATCAAAGACCACATGATGCTGGAAGAAATTAAAAGTGAGGCAATTATCCAGAATGGCTTCACATGTATATCAGGGGAGCGGGAAGAGGGAGATAAGAATTTCGTTAAAAAGAGAAGAATTGTTCTTTTTTTTCTTTTTAAACCAGCTTCATGGAGTCATTTCTTGTTTTAGCATGTTTTTTTTAAATCTCTCGTTCTCCGTCTGAATGCATTTTCAGTCATCCTCATTCAACTCCACATCTCTCAGCGGTTTTTCGCGAGCAGCTGTCGGAGGCTCGCTTTGTAACGAAGGCTCACCACGTATCCGGCACGGTGCGGGGATTTATCAGGCCACAGAGCTGAGAAATTTGGACAAATCAGATATGTATGAACATGCCTCTATCTCCGTCTAGTATTTATGTTTATTCCCTGCATTTTTTTTTCTAAGAAGGCTTCGTCTCTTTTATTCCAACCCAATTTCCCTTCGCCATTATTATTCTCCAGAAAGAGCTGTGGTCCACAAGAGAGCCTGGCAGGCAGGACAGCTGCTCAGAAACATCTTGGCCAACTGTGCGGCTTTTATGCAACTCTAGTTTCGCTCGCAGCGAAGAAGCTGTATTAGTCTCATATGCAATTACTTTCTTGTGGATCAATTTATTTATGTTAAGCATCGAGGGTGGTTTTTCAGCGTGCTGCCAGCCTCATAATGATCCCGTAGCACTTTCATCAATATCGATGACGGGGATTTATGTTTGATTGAAATAGAGAGATAGAAGTTTAAATGTTTGATCTGCCACTCGCTGCTTCCCCTTTCCCTAATTTACATTATTACAGATAAGTCACATTACGGCAGAATTAAATAAACAACGATCCAGGGATGCTGTCTTTAATTAGGAACACATCAAACCGAGGTTGTGTATTGTAAGACACAGGCGTAAGAGCAGTTCAACCGTCGACCCTGTCAGTCTGCATGCATATCTTATTGTGCTAATCCAGTGCTGACACAGTGTGACAGAGCTGGCTTGGATCTAAACACACACACACACACACACACACACACACACACACTGAGTGGTGTTTTGGCATCTGTCGTGGCCGTCGCTCTCCGCTGGGCCGTGAGGGGCCTAACCTCGCTCCACAGCCTCAGACCTCCATTACATGCAGACAAATGGCCCCAGTTGGCTGATGGCCTCTCCCAGGAGAGAGAGGGGAGGTCGGCGGGGATCAAGCAGCTCGCACGGCCGGCGAAGGTACGAGTCGCACCACAGGCGGTCGACAGATGAAGGCTAAAAGAAAAGCCAGAGCGAGAGCAAAGCAACGGGCCTCGTGCCCTGTGCTGCCCGACGGACCCGTGGTGAAAAAGTCACAGCTCCCGGGGAAACAGAGGCAGAGGAGCGAGCGAGATGAGGGAGTGTTGCTCATGAAAACAGCCACTTGTTTTCTCACTGGGGGCATGAACTGGAGATTTGTGCCTTGCCGTTTTCGCTTTATTCTGCTTCCCCCGTCGAGTCCACAGAAACAGGATGTCCCAAATATCCGTCAAACGGGGCGACATCCGAGCGAACCTGAAGACGTTTATCATCAGATTTCCAGAGAAACTCGAGTGTTTACAACGGCGAACATAACAGGCAATCCTTGAATCCATCCACCGCCGGCTGAACCTGCTGATGTGATCTTTCTACACCTGAGTCGATTCATGGAAAACTCTCCAAAAAAACTCAATAATTTCAGGCTTGCATTTGTTTTGAAGATTTGCTGCATATCGAGTATTTTTTTGGACTCAGACAAATCAATGCACTTTATCGACAAAACAGCCAATTAATTAACTGAGAAATTGACAGTCTAATCAGTCATGAAAATCATTGTGTATCCTGTCTTTTTTTCCCCCTCATCTTCGCAGTGTCACAGACAAACTAGACAGACTAAAAATAAACAGAGACGGCTTTTGAAAGGCTTGATGAGAGATTCGTTGCCTGAGGAGTTTGACAAATCCATGGATTTTACCAGCTTGGAACTATATCCAAAATGGACTAGGCTATTAGGCATATGGAGGACGCTGAGAAAAAAAAAAGAAAGACAGATCGCACAGTGCCATAAATCACAAGCTGGCTTAAATTGGGGCAGTGGTGGTGCAACAGGTTCAGCCCCTGGGCTACTGATCAGAAGGTCAGAGGATCAAACCCCCACTATGGCCACTGTGGGCCCTTGAGCAAGGCCCTTAACCCCTGACTGCTCCCCGGGCACTGCACTGCGGCAGCCCACTGCTCCTAGTATGTATAGTTAAGGTTAACTTTGAATAGGATGGGTCAATGCAGAGAAGGAATTTCCCCAAGGGGATCAATACATGCTGGATTATTAAAAGAATGAATTCCTAAAAGTACATATTTTTACAGTTTTGGTCTATTTGTTTAGGGTTTGCATGTAAATCATTATCTTTTTATGTAAAAAAAAAACGTGTAAAACATACATTTTTTACAGTGTAAGAAAGACAAAATGTTTACTGTATATCACCAGTGCAGTGAGGACCTCGTGGCCGGTGTCCAAACTAATTTAATCAATTATAGTAATTTAGGGGGAGGCCTTTTAGCGAGTCATAAATTAAAATGTCAGTGCCCGGATCTGCTGCACTACCAATTGTGGGTCAGGAAGAAGGCCTTGGCTTCTAAAATGGGGATGTGAATGTGTCAACTGAATGGTTATTAGGCACCTGCACTGTCAGCCTCAGTGAGCCACTGATTACAGTCAGCACCATCTTCCACCCATGAAATTAGAGTAAACCCCCCCTCGAGCGCTTCTCTCCAACACTCTGCCTCGTTGCATTAACTTCCACATAGGGCTTCATCTCGCCTACAGGTCAGGTGGTATCACGACTGTTTATGTTGTGATCTGTTTTATCACAGAAATGAAGAAAATTGCATCCAGGAAGAAAACCAACAAAAGAAGCAGATTCACTAATTTCCCATGTTTTGAGTACAATTGAGGTAAAGCGGGTTAAGATGCCCCCAAATAATTCCCCTCATGAACACTAGATACAGCCCTTTTTCATTTCAGGTCTTTGCTTAGATGATCTTGACCTGGGTCATTTTTAAATAGCATTGAAATCTATTAACTGGTCAGAGGAAATTTAAAAAAAAATGTTTTGAGGTATGTTGATTGGATATTTTGACAAACAAACAAACAAAAAGCCTCTGTGGGTTTTTGTTGTTGTTGTTTTTACATTAAAGTCATATAGAGAGGTGTCTATTAATTTGAACAAAAAAATAAACACCGTTTTGGTAATATATAAAAATATAAGAGTAGGACTTGAGGGAAGACAGTCCAATGATATGGGGTAAAAAGTCCCCCATGGACAACAATGATTTTCAACATTTTAGCCCTACTAATGTTAGATTTCTGATCAATTATGTTCACAGTCATCTAATATGTCATCATAATAGCTAACTAGCAGTAAAAATGTATGTTATTATGTTATTATCTGTGTAAAAGGCTAACTAGCTGACTTTACATTAAGCTAGTAACATTATTTTTGTGGTGGCCTAACCCTAACCCTACTGATCAGAAGGTCAGAGGATCAAACCCCATTGTTGGTCCCTTGAGCAAGGCCCTTAACCCTTCCTGCTCCAAGGGCGGCGTACCATGGCTGACCCTGCGCTCTGACCCCAACTGGGATATGCGAAAACAACATTTCACAATGCTGTAAAAAATTTATTTGTGACAATAAAGGTTTCTTCTTCTCCTGCTACATTAGCTTGCTGTAGCACTAGCTAGCTAGCTTGAACTCTTCGTTACTATAGGCTAAACATGTTTTTACGTCAGGAATTTAAATATTAGTGATAATAAAGTCATATTAAAACTGTAACTTTTGTCCAGGTCCATCAATTTTAAAATTAATTGCCAATAATTAATTAATTTAAAAAAATCTAAAGTAATTAATAATAATATGTGTTAGCTAACAGTTATTTAAGTAAGATTAGTATCAAAACTTGAAAATAAAGTTAATTTTTGGCATAAGTAAC